>BFEA01000159.1:1755042-1770781 GCA_003427395.1 Chara braunii | reverse complement strand
CACACACACACACACACACACACACACACACACACACACACTGTGACACACATACACACACGTGCGCACTTCTTTTTTTTTCTTGGATTGATTGATTGCTTGAGTGGTGGGAGGGGGATCCCTTCCTTCCCCCCCCCCCCTCCGCACGCCCAAACACAACGAAAAAAAAGAAAAAAAACATCAACTTTTAGTTTTTGTTTCTTGTTTTCTTTGTTGTTTTCGATTTTTTTTTTAATACCAAAAAATATGCGATTTGGAAAAAAAAAAGGGGGGGGGGGGGTAGGGTTCAAAAAACCCTACAACCTTTCTTTTTTTTAATGTTTTAGGGCCTCGTTAGACACTCCTTACGGTTTCCTTGAGCCACAAGGAAACGTCCTTGTGGCTTTTTAGGGGAATTTGCGGCGTCGTTCCACTCATCCTTGGGGACGTCCCCCGAGGATGTTTCCTTGTGGCTTCCCCGCGGCCAGTTTCATATGTAAATTAGCGGCCGCGGGGTCGGACGTCCTTGGTCCAGTCTCTTTTGTCCGTGTGGAGGCGCCGTGGTCCAGCGACGCAAGGCGGGAAACGGCAGACGTCGGGCGACACGGAAAGAAATTAAAACCTCAAGGGCGTGGGCATTTGAAATTCAAAGTTTGACCGACCGCTGCGACGACGACGACGACGTGTGCCTGGCGGCGCGAGGTTGGCGTGCTGCGGAAAGTGGGTGAGCGGCGGCGGAGGTTCCGTCCCCAGGCCGTTGTGACTGCGCGTGCAGCGTTTGGTGTTTCCATCGCCGTGGACGTTTACACGGGTCGACTGCGTGTTGCTCCTCTTTGCCGTCTGCGGAACTATCGACATAGAAAAGGGGCAGCCTTTCGACGCATGCGGAAGTACGACACAGCCGGCAGCGGAACGACGAGACCATTTCGACGTCGCGGCTATGGAGGGCGGCGCAGAGGGTAGACGTGATCCGTTGAGTCATGGTGAGCTGCAGGCAGTGGCGACGGCCGTGTCCACGATCGTTCTTCGATCTCAGCAGGAGAGGGCGCTGGGGCGGCTGAAGGACCAGTTGCGCGCGCGTAGACGGAGGAAATTGACGCAAGATCCGTTCGATGGGGCCGATTACGTGGCGACGTCGGAGGCTGTTGTTCAACTGTGCTACGCGTTGGGTTACGGAGTGATACCACGTGCGACGCCGCGGAGGTGGGTGAAGCGCAGGACAGGAGGCACGTGGGAAGACCTAAGGCAATGCGACGACGCGACAGACGACTACTTCCGGGATAAGCTTTGAATGTTGCCGCGAGTGTTCAGGGAAATCGCGGAGGCGTGTGCGCCTCATCTTCAGCGGCGGGTCACATTCTACAGGGAGCCTTTGCTGCCGGACCAGATTTTGGAGTATGCGCTGTACAGGTGGGCTTCAGGAGAGACGTACGAGACCAGCACATGCAACTTCGGGATTGGCCGAGCTTCCGTGTTGATTGCCGTCCGCGACGTTACTGCCGCGCTGCTAAGAGTGTTCGGAGATGAGAATGCGTGGCCGACGGGACTTCGTAAACTCGTCGTTCTGCGGGCGTTTGCTGATAAAGGGTTCCCCAACTGCCACGGCTGCATTGATTGCACTCACGTGTACGTCGACAAGCCGGCTCACGCTCCTAGAGAAAACTACTACGATAGGAAGCGCCGTTTCTCCATCGTCGCGCAGGTTGTCATCGACCTCGACTTGTGTGTGCTCAACGTGCACATGGGATACCCAGGTAGCTGCCACGACATCAGAGTGCTGCAGTTGTCCAGCCTGTCGATGCGCGCAGAGGAGGGGTTGTTGTTCCATGGTCCCCCCGTGACACTGTCGTTCGGTGTGAAGACGAACGGGTACGTTCTGGCGGACAATGGGTACCCCCCTTCCGAATGGATGGTCGTTCTATATGGAGGCATCAATCAGCACATCGAGAAGGAACGGTTCGACAACAAACAGAAGGTGGCGAGGGGAGCGGTGGAGAGGTCGTTCGGCAGGCTGAAGGGCATGTGGCAGTTGTTTCTGCGGACACACAAGACAAATCTAGACACGCTCCCGCAGCAGTTCACCGCCGTAGGCATACTGCACAACATGCTGATCGACGTAGGAATCCCCTTCGACGAGAATCTGTTGTGGGAGGTCGACGCCAATGGTGTGCGAGGACGTGTGGACCTGCGGATCGAACAGCCCCTCCAGCCTGTTTCGATGTTGACGTTGACAGACGAAGCGTTGGCGCTGAGGAATGCTTTGGCGGAAAGATTGAAACACGTGTGAGTCGTGTTTCATTTGTGGACGGCAGCGCGTGGAAGTGCTTTCATTGCAGCCATGGGCGGAGGGCAGATTCCGTCCTGCCTTAATTGGGTCGCTGTCGTCTGTACCCCGTCGGGGTTGATGGTTTGCGTGGAGGGTCGTGTTTCCCTTGCTGGACGGCCGCGCGTAGGGGCGCGTTCACTGCAATGGCCGGAGGGCAGATCAGTCGTTTCGTCCAGCCTTGATTGAGTTGCTAGGTTTTGTCCTGCGTCGGGTTCGTTGATTGCGTCGAGGGTCGTCATGGTTTGTCGTCGCGATTCGCGGACGTGCGTCACCGTCCTTTTAATTTTGAGTTTTTTTATTACAGTTGTTGCCGTTGGAGGTGTGCAGTGCGGACTCGGCGCACTGTGGGTGTGAAGTGCGGCGATTTTTCGCCACGTAGGTTGGAGTAGTGTTCGTCATTCGGGTGGGCGTGGAACTTCTCCCCAGCCTCCCTTCGATTTTGAACTCTTAACTATGAATTGTTTAACGACATCGCAAATCCGTTTCTAAGTATGTATCGTCCATTTCCATTGCGTGTTGGCGGTGTGTATGTGTGTGTGTATCTCATTGCGTCTATATTGTGTGTTGTTATTTCTTTGCGTTAATGCTGTGTGCTATTCCATATTCACACCATGTTTTTAGGGACATTTCATGTAGTTTGAATCACTGCGCTTCGTCTTCATCCGAGTGTTGGATTGGGACACGAACACATGTTTTGTTAGTGAATCGGAGCACGAGGGGGAGGAATATAAGACATACAAAGCAAACAAAGCAATGAGCGACGATGGCACATGCAAATGGAGAAGAGACGTCTGATTGTGCATCCAAGAAACACACAAGTTGTTAATCTTAAAACTGACGAACTCTCCATCTGATTTGAAACAATTCGAAAACGAAATAGTAACCAAACAAAGCGAGTATAGATCTTAAAACTGACGAAATATCGTTCTGTATTCAAATAATACAAACAAAATAAAGGTGTGCATCTAGCGCAATCTACTTGTCTCACCACAAGTGGCGCCGACAACAACACAACAGAACATCGAACAAAGGTACACAACACCTACAATCTACCGAAGGGAACCCCCACTACCATCGTTTCTCCACCATTGGCAGCGAAACAACATCGACGTCCACAAGCAACTTGTGTAACCGTTTGAACGTCGTGAACGCGCGTTCGCGTTCAAATGTAAGTTTGAACGCGGATTGCGCGTTCGCGTTCAAAATTGAACGACGTTCAATTATTTTTTTAATTTTTTTTTTAAATCATTTTAATGCCTCAAAATAATTTTTTTTTCTGATTTTTTTTTTATGAGTTCTGTATGATGAGAGGTACATGCCTCTCAATTTTGGAGTCATTTTGCTAAGGCAAAAAAAAATGAAAAATCGCCAAAGATGGCGGTCTCAAATAGTGTTCGCTCACTAATTTCAATTCTTTTTTTACTTTTTTTACTTTCTGTTTTCTTTCTTTTTTTTTCAATTTGGTAACGAATTTAGATGTTATGCTCAGGCAAATGTTGTTTATTTTATTTTTCTTCATAACATATTTGTTTTTCGAAATTTTTTGAGGTTTTTTTTTTTTTTTTTTTTCCCTGCGTGCATTCCGTTCAATTTCTGAACGGAAAACCCGCGTTCAATGAACGCGTGGTTTCATAGCAAGCAACCACGGAGTCAGTTGCATCACGCACCCAACCGAAGTGCACGACCAAAAAAGCCGGGCGTCTGCATGTACCAGCGAGACAGTGCACACGTGCGGAACGAAGGAGGAGGCCATCAGCAATCCGTCATCGCTACGTGGCGCCACCAGAGCTTCGTCTTCGACGCAGTGTCGACCTGCCCCCTCTCCGCTTCCTTTACCCTCGCCGGAAAAAGAGACCCGTTCGCGCACCCTCTCCCGCGCTGCACGTGTAAGCACCGGCGACACCCTCTCCCTCCCAACCGCCCCCCCTACGCGTCCTCTTTTCCATCGTCGTCGTCGTCGTCCTCCAAGGGGCCGGAACCCAACCAACCCTCCTCTTCGCGTCCTCTGGCCCCGTTATGCTCGCATCTTGCCCAAAGACGATGCCGCAGGAAGCCCAGTCGGGGATGTACTTCGGGTACTCTCCGAGTGTTGCGTTCCTCTTCCCCAGTCTCTCTGTGACGGCATTCGTGGCTCGGATGATGGACCGCCGATGATCGAAAGCGCGATGCATGGACGCGACGAGCGTGGGCTTTGCGACCAGCTTTGCGAAGTAAAAGGCTTCTTAGTGGCTGCGCACATCGTCTCCCGCCATGCGCATCAACCACATGCAAGCAGCCAACAACAATCTGAAGCAATCTGCAATTCTACACAGACGCTCGTGCGAGATGAAACCGCCATTGACGATGCCACCCATTTGCACCGCGGTGCGAAACGCATACGCGATGCATACGACGGTAGACTCCTTGTGCGCCGCCATGTCGTTGTCCTCCGGCCTGTCTTCGATGTTCGTGCCCGCAAACCACAATGGCAAGTCCATGTTCAGGTCGATTGTGTGCACGCAAACGGGCACGCTAACGACCTTACTCCACTCCTCGTCGTTCCACATGACACGCGCAATGTCTGTCGCCACCGACTCCAACGTGTACTGGAAAGCGACATTGAATCCTCGGGGGCGGTTCCCGGACTTGAAGACCCATCCATGCAAGACGCGCAGAGCGATATTCTCCGCTGTCGTCGCGCGGGCGGTCGCCTGCTGCAGTTGTGCGGGATCCGCAATCCTTGTGAGGGTCGTCGACGATTTCGGCATGACGACGCTCCTGGGCACGGGGGGCGTTTGCATTCCGCTGGCGATGGCGACAAAATACTCCCGCGATTCGTGGACGATGTTGTACAGCCTTCACCCCTCCCCCGTCGTCCAGAACGCTTTGTCATCGACCCACAAGCGGGCACAGTTGGCCAGATCTCTCGCCATTCCTCCCCTCCGAACCCGGCTTAGAAGGGGGTCTTCATCCTCCCTTTCCCCGTTGTTGTCGACGGGCGCCGCCTCCCGCTCCACAACAAGGACCTCCTCTCTTGCCCTCGCCACGACACCAACATTGCCTGAACACCCCGCGGCTGCTGCAGCGATGGCAACCCCACCCGCCACGTGTGTTTCTTGCTGGGCCCCCTCCCCTCCCCCTCGTTCCATGGAGCCCCCCTCTGCAGCCGTGTTGCGCAGGCACGGCTGGGATGACGTCAAGGGCACGCCACCCAGAGGTGGCCTTTCTTCAGTCGCGGCGCGTATCCTGACTGCCGTCACCGTGGCACCTTGTGTCACATTGCGCTGTCTACGGCGCTCCAACGCCTCGTCGTCCTCGCCGCCGACATCGACGACGACCTCCTTCGCCTTTTGGGTGTTGTGCGCACGCACTTGTTGCGCCTTCGGAGGGGGCGTCGCCAATCTTCTCGCACCGCTCAGATCACACGACCGTTGAAGAGTGCTTCCCCGAGGCGCCGCCACATTCTCCTCTGCTGCTTCCTCCTCCGTCGTGAACTCGTCGTCATCTTCCTCCTCGTTGGCTGCCGTCCAGCTTCGCCCTCGTCGATGAGGCAGGCTAGCTCATGCTTCTTCTGAAAGGAGCCTCTTCGTCTTTGGGACATGCCGCCGACCCCTTTCACGCCCCTGACTGTCCGCGGGGATGTTTTCCCGCTTCTTTCCACGTGCGCCGTCGTGCGTAGACATGTTTCCCGCCTCCGTCAATGGCCGTTTGTGGCCACGCCTTTGTTCGCGTCGACGACGAACAAGCGCCTTTGCCGCCCTGGGGAGCAATTCGTCCTCGCCCTCGCCACGCACACCACGTCCACGTGGACGCGAACGCGAGAAGGAGATGAACCCTGCAGACACTTCTCCGCGGTGAGATGAAGATCTTCGCGAAGTGACGGCGGACCTCCGAAGGGGCGAAATGTATCCGCGGCGAGAAGGATCCACGGCGAGAGGGAGGACGATGAAGGGCAAGAGCGACGATCGACAACGACACTGATGAAGTCCCACACATGAAGGAGACGAAGCCAGCGTGCACCGCTCCGCGGCGAGAAGAAGATGTTGGCGACTGATGGACGTCGGACCACTCAAGGCGTGATACGGATCCGCGGCGAGAAGGTTCCGCCGCGAGAAGGAGATCGAAAAGATCCACAGCGAAGAAACAACGACGTCGAAGACAAACCAAGTCGACAACGACAGCGAAGAAATGAGCGACTCTGCGACGACGAGGAGAAAAGGCAGAGGGCGTCCCGCGTGGATGTTGTCGCTGTGCAGCGTGTGCGCCGACCTTCAATGCTGGAGAAGGCGCAAGCGGAAGACCTTTATGGTGGACGACGGGTCGACGAACAGAAAGCATGGACCAAACGGACGGGCCCCGACGACGATTCCTCGCCTGCCGTCGTCGTCGACAGCGACACGTGTGACAGCAACTCTGCAGACCTCCCTCGCGCGCACTCCCTTCAACTGTTGCCACGCCCAGGCGAGATAGGGGGCGCCCACAGACCCTTCCACACGTCGTGGCTCGGCGCGTCCACACACTCTTCACGGGCCGATATGGCTTTAACAAAAAAAAAAAAAAAAAACGCACACATCCACCCACCGCACCCCAAAAAGAAAAGAACACCCCAACCCACAACCCCCCCCCCCCCCCCCCCCCCACCCCCCCCCCCCCCACGGGCCCCCCCCCCCCCCCCCCCCCCCCCCCCCCCCCCCCCCCCCCCCCCCCCCCCCCCCCAAAAAAAAAAAAACCCCCCCACCCCCCACCCCCCCCCCCCCCGGTGCGCAAACTCCTGGGCACGAACGGTGACACCTTCGTCCACCGCAATCGTCGAACCTCATAACCCCTCCAACAACTGACCCTCTCGCTGTGGAGACTGCGAACGCAGCACTTACTACTGTCCTCGAAAACGAATCGCAACAACTTAAAAAAAAAAAAAAAACAAAGATTCTAAAAAATATGTTGTTGAGCATTTGACGACACACACACACACACACACACACACACACACACACACACACACACACACACACACACACACGCACACACACGCACGTCGCCATCTCCTCAGGCGCAACGACAGGAGAGACAGGCCAGGAAAGCAAAGGTGGACATTACTGTCAGCATCACTCATGATCTCTCGCGGATGGCTTTTGCTATCTCCATCAGGGCTTGGCACATCATTCTGTTCGACTCATCCGCCGCAGCATAATGTTTCATCTGCACTTCGACTTCGCTCTCCAGGATTTCGCACTGACATGACATCATTGAGCACTGCCGCTTGCTCGCGCTGTCCATTGTGCTCGCCATAAGCGCACCATGTTTTTCCATGACGTTGGCGACGGCCTCAAAGGTTTGTTGCCGCATGTTCTTCCTCTTCCCATAACCGTCGTCGCTCCCCGCGCTGAATGTGGAGTCTTTCGTCGACCCCTGCTCCTCATCGGCTGTGTCCCCTCCACCCTCAGTGGCCATGGTGTCCCCTGCAGCCCCCGTGCCTGCCGGCATCTGAACCCCACCGGTCGCCCCCGTGTCCGCCAAATTTTTCGCGTGGATCGTGTGATCCCCCTTCGTCATGGCCTCCATTTCGTCGTACACGCTCCGGTCCATGACGAAGCTGAAGCCCTCCGATCGCCTGTCCTTCGATGCAAGCTTGAAGTAGTCTTTCCCGTCGGAGAGGTTCTGGAACTTGTGGATCTTCTTGAATTGCTGCATGAAGTTGTCCCATTTCTTCCCGCAGTCAACGGCATCCCTCGTCACGCCCATCGACTGCAACCTCGCCCACACGTCCTCCCACTTCCACTCCCTCGATTTCATGCGAGCGAAACTAGTGCCCATGCCCGCGAAATACAGCTCTTGGTCCCTTCTTGCCCTTACGAGTGCGATCGTGTCTCCCACCGACCATAAATTTCGGCGGCCCGCTCCGGCCCGGCTCGTCATCCAATTTCTTGCTCCGTCGACTTTTGCAGCGGGACCCTTCCTCGCAGTCGCTCCGCCCTTCGTCGCCTTCCTCCCCAACGGCCTTATGTCCTTCAAATCGTCGGAGTTGCAATCGTTGTCACCGTCAACGTCATCACACCCCTAGGGTCTCCTCAGCAGCAGCTTTATCCCCTTCGTCCACGTGGAGCTGTTGCACCCCTCTTGTGATTGTCTCCGTTCCACGTTGATGCAAGGCCTGCCTGCACTCTGCCCACAGGTGCCTGCCGTCGCGCTATACGTCCACATCTTCCTCACGCAAATCCTCCGGCCGCTGCCGTGCAAAAGGAGAGCCGGATCCGCTTCGCGACGCAGGTAACAACCACATCCACTCCGGACGTTCACGCGCACCGACTCCTCCGCCGACGATCGACGTCGACTCATTCCAATTACCACCATGTTCACGAAGCGATTGAGGCAGACCGCCGTCTCGCGGCCCGCTGCTACCACTGTGCGTGTTGTCCGCGCAATCCACACTCGGGTGGGGATTGATGATCCGAGTGTGCGTTACCGCTGTTCCGCTGCTGCTGGACAACTGGAAGCTGAGATCGACCGCTGCATTGTCGTCGTTGTCGCACAGCCCCTCGTTCAACAGTGACGTGTAAGACCATGGGGTCTCCACCCGCCCACCTCCGCATGACTACGTCGCCGCCCATTCCTGCGTCGACCCATTTCCCAACGGCAAAGTCGATGACCTGGCGTCTCCCCCCTCGTCATCCGACGGCGGCAGAGGAATCTCGTGAGAAGGCAGGTGTGCATACGACCTCGGGTCGTACGGCCGCTTCCCCACAGACCCCGCACTGTGTTGCCGATTGCTCCCTCTGGAGGTCGTGCCTGCTGGTCTGCCGTTGCCCAGTCGCCGATCCATCCTATCGGCTTTCTTCGAAGATCTCCTTCTGCGCGCCGCGATCGGGACGAGGCCGACGAAACACACGTGGAAGAAGAGAACGACGAGAAGCAGCACGACGACCAGGACCAGCAGAGGCAGCCTGTGCAGCAGGTCGGCAATGTAAGGGCCGTTCGAAGGGCTGCACTGTGACGTCGGTGGTCGATCGTTCAATGGACAAGCCCGTCGACACAACAAAGATCGGTGAAAGTTCTCTACTCCAATGTGCGAGGCGTGACAACGATCCTACAAAACAACGATCTTCTCCAATGAGACTGGCGTCGTCGAAAGGGCGTCCGGTAGGAAAAGCATTCAAATTTCGGACCGTTGTCGACGATCGCCCACCGCAGCATCTGAACTTGACACCGACCGGCATTTCGCGTCGACGGACGAAGGCCTCCTGACGCCGGTTACCGTTTGGAGCCGTTGCGGCGCCGTGCAGAATTTTGACTCAGGGATGTCCGTGCTCCGGTTCGCTGAGCCACGTTTGGACCACCCTCGAACCGAAATTGTACGTCGACGCATGCCCTCGCCGCTCCGAAATTCTCGCTTCCTTGTGCTACGAGGGACCTCGGGAGGTCACTTGGGGCTAAGGAAAAATTGGTTGTGGCCACAAGGACGCCACAAGGAAATCTCCTTCTGGTGTTTTCACATTTTTTTTCGAGAATCTTCCCCRAGGAAAGGTGGAACGATCATTTCCTTGTGGATTTCGGGTCCACGAGGAGTGTCTAACGAGGCCTTTATTTCGCTGGGGAAAAATCCGTGAAAATTGTGGCCGCGACTTCGGGGCCGCCATCCGCGGCAGCGGCCACAAACGTGGCGGCCCGCCAAGTTTGACCCCGTGGCGGGTCATCGCAGACTGCCACATGATTCCTCAAAATCAAAATACGAACAAAGTGCCCTTGAATTTTAAACTTTCCCAATTTCAGTAGAGTTCCGGGAGTTAGGATTTGTGAGACCGAGTCTGAAGTAGACAGACCCTTTTTTTTTCTTTAATTTTGTTTTGTTTTTGTTTTGTTTTTAATAGACACACCCTTTCTCACTATAGCAGCGAATTCCAATTTTTCCCACTACTTTCAAAAAAAAAAAAAAAAAAAAAAAAAAAGCCCAGTGCTGTGCGAAAACGGATAAACAAAGAATCCTTACATTTTCCGTCTCATTTTGAAGACAACCTATAGACTGGCCACCATTTGTTCAAATTCATCCGTACAATTCCGCACTCGGAATGTAGGACAGACCAGATAGAACATCACGAAAAGTTTAAAGCTTGGATAGGCCATGGCCGGGACGAGTACTGGGACTTTTTGGGTTGTGTGATTAAGAACTTTGGTTGGCCTATGGGCATACGTTGTGCTGCTACTCACAAGAACCAAAGAACTATTCAGGATGGCATTCTGTTTCAAAATTTGCAGGATGCATGTTCCTACACTAGCCGGCAGCAGAAGTTAGCAGTCATCGGCTCGTTTTTTCATCGAGCAAGAAGATTCACGGATATGCCTTTGGCTGAAGTGGGTTTCCTGTTTTCTCTGAAAATTGAGCTTCGTCTTCGGGGGTTTGAGGATGATTTCTTTGACTTCSCCTTGCGTAACTTTTCCAGCAAATTTGGTGGTTGCTGGGATGCTTGGCTGGATTGTCTTACCGGATGGGACGTGAATTTTATACGCAGCTATATCGGGGCCCCCAGGCCACCTCCTTACTGTACAGAATTACGGGGGCTTAAGCCTCCAATTGTGGTCTTGAGTTGAGGAATTTTTTCTGGGTCTGCCGAGGCCCGGAGTAGGCTGGGAGATGTATCTGCCTATTTTTTCGACCTAGTACCTGTGTTCTTGGGCCTCTTTCTCGATAGATTTATTTTTGCAAATTTCATTCGATCTTTTGGCCCAGTGTAGGTTCGGTAGTATCTGGACTAGTTCCTAGTGCTTGTACTATTCTATGATTTAGTCTTGCTAGGACTTCACGGGTACTTATACCCGTCGGCCGGAAGTATTGCCATCTTCTGCGTTCGCAAAGACCCCTGATGAGTCCGGTACTGGCAACTGGACGAAACGTAGGGTCATCCACCAGTTGCTCGCATGGATTCTTACGACTATAGGCGCGATGCCTATCTTCGGCTCGAGCATCGATAAGCCGCTATTTTGTGCTTCACGCTTATTATTGGCTTATCCCGTCACGTTCGGGAGTTGTTTTACTACTTGTCGGTTTGTCTCTCTCTTCCTTTTCTCCATTGGTGTGATATTCTTTATCTCCTTTCCTTCCGATCGTCTTGTGTCTTTCTCTTTTCTTTTTTTCATTGGTGTGATGTCTTGTTATTAACTATTCATATTTGGTTGGATGCATGTGATACTATTACCAACGTCCTTTCGGCAGTGTAACCACCGTAGGAATTGCACTACATGTGTGTGACTTGTTGACCATCTGTTGACTTACGATTGACCAAGACGTCACTATTCTTACTTTTCCTACATTGCTTGGCTTATTTTGCTTTTCTCCATGGCTTCGCAATTTCCACCTAGGACTTGTTACACCTGTGGATCACCTCACCACTTCTTTCGTGAATGTCCACAGAGTAACGGCAGATTTCGTCCCCTGGCTACGGGTGCTAACGCTGTGCCCACTGGTGCTCCTCTTTTGACTCTCCCGGCCTCGCAGAGCGTGCCAACTAACGTTGGATATCACATGGCAGGAACCGGTGGTTATCATCACGGCGTAGCTCCTCGTAACAATTTTTGGAAGAATAACCAGGAGAAGCTAGATAAGGTTTTCGAGAAGTTGCTCGAGGATGAAGAGAAGGAAAAGAAGCAGAAGGAGCAGGAAGAGAAAATTAAGAGAGAAAAGGAGGAAGAAGAGCAACGTGCTCAGTGAAAAAAAGAACGAGAACGCTTCGAGGAAGATATGGGATCGAGAATTGAGAAACGCATGGATAAGGCTATGGGCAAAACGAAGGAGGGAAGCTCTTCGGATGATGAGGTCGTACGTTTGAGAAGAGAGAACAATGAGTTGCGTCGTGCCTTGCTAGGAGACAGCGAAGTCAACCAGGTCGATAAGTTGAAGAAAGACCTTGCAGATCTTCGATTGCTTATTGCATCGAAGAACACCAAGGAAAATGACATGATGGCGATTAGACAAGAGATCGAGCAGCTTCGGGCTTCCGCTAATGCCAGAGGCGATGTAGAGCACGAATTAGCCGATCTGAAGAGTGAGATGATTGTGCTACGTGGACAGAATGAACGGGCTCTAAGTGAGGTTAAAATGTGGAAAGATGAGGCCATGAGGTCAGGGAATAAGCGAGGAAGTGTTGCTATCAATACTCTCGATGGTACCAATCGAGGGACTCTGAAACCACGTTGGATCGACCTGGGGCAAGATGGCGCTGATAAATGGAAGGCAGAATACCGTAGATTGCAAGAGTTGACGAGAGCTGACTTTGCAAAAGTTGAGATGCTGAAGAAGAAGCATGCACTTGCGGCATCCGATGTGTTGAGCATGCAGAAGAAGATGAGTCACTTATCCGCTGAAGATCGTGACGTCGGGACCTTAGGAGGGGGCACCAATCTCAAGGAGAAACTTGAGGCGGCTGCGCTCCGGTCTGCTCGTAAAGGGAAGAAGGCCACTCCGAACCGAGAAGGCGCCATGAAAACAACGGATCGATCGGCTTTCATCGAGGAGCAAAAGAAACAACTCAAATTTATTCGAAAGACTGGGTTAGAAGCATTGTGCAAGGATCTTGGACTAGAAACTGGCAAAGTGGATCCAATGATTGACGCCATCGCCGAAAATCGAGTTGTTCAAGACTTCGGCAGTTTTCCTACTCGAGACAAGCAACCTGTGGTGATCGATTCTGAGTCAACACAAGGTGGGGACGACTCAACGGATGCCTGTGGAGTTTCCGCTGAACTCTAGAGTGGTCCCCGGACGCGGCTTACTTATGGAGATTGGCGAATTTATGTAGAGACTGTCATCATGCTTCCGCTGTTTCCGCGAGATTTGAGTCCGGTTTGGTTCCTGACTACCTCTCTTCTTCAACCGCCTCTTCTGATTTTTCGTCTGATTCTTCGTCTCTTGACTCACTTTCCAAGTCTTCCTTTGATTACATTCGCGATAAGAGTTTTAATGGTTTTTTCCGTACTGTTGTTCTGCGTCTTATTCTCGATGGACAAATTCCCTGGGCGCTTAAATTTCGTAATTATCTTGCTTTGGGCAATGCTGAGTTGGAATGTTGTCAGGGTCCTTTGGTGTACTTGCTTATTTCCCCGTGGAATAGACATGTGTATGTCAGATCTACGTCACGATCCTTGTCCACGCGATGGGTGGAACATGTTTATCGTGCCAGTAGCAAGAAAGTTGTGGAAGAAGGCTGTCGTAATCATAAATTGTATTCATGGCTTCGTAGATGTGGAGTTGCTCAGTATGTCGCATTACCTCGTTTCTATTGTCAGCAAGATGAGTTGGAGCGAAGTATTATTCGCCTTGCTAACCCTCATTTGAATAGTCGGGATCGGCCGACTAAAGGCAAAAGGAGGAGACCGGGCAAGCGTGAACGTAAGAAGTTGGGGCGTGTTTCCAATTCGGTTGGCGATGGGATCAATAATCACGTTGTCTTCCATGGGACTAACGGTATCGTGTCTTCGTCTATTTCTAAAATTTTCGAGCACTGTAGAGACGGTAATGTTTCCTCGGTTGGGATCTACTGCTCTGGGGGAAATAGATGGACAGAGAACTGGAAGATGGTCAAACGAAAATACGGTTCTTCTGTGGTTGAATCCAGAGGACAGATAGAATTGTTGAAAAAATGTAAAGGGTTATTCCAGTCAGGATGCTATATTCTTGTCCCCTCTATTATCTTCTTTGGCGCTCGCTATCTCTCTCTCAAACCTGCACTCCGGGATCTGTTGGCGAATCCCCCTCTTCGTAAAGAGTTGGCTACTTGGGATCTCTCCGTCCTGATCGCCTCTTTTTCTGCTGCTCGCTGCTTCTGTGAGAAATGTACCCGCTGCTCTATTCGGCTCATTTTATCTAATGTTATTTCTAAGAACTATGGTCTCAATGTTAGGCAGCGACTGGTGGTACGAGTGACTTACGACAAATGACGCAGCAAGCCGGGCATCAGGGATCTTTGCAAGTCTTTTATTTGGAAATTTGACATTATTCAGGGATGGAAGGAGATGCTTGTCAGGCGCATGAGGGTCGTCTGGCTAAAAAATAAGAGTATTGGTGACTTACTGTTCGGTTTTAGGACAGCCGCTCGGGGGGAAGGACTCTCCTGTCGATGCTCAGATAATTTGGATTTTCCTAAGGTAGAAGGTCATATTTGTTTTCGGCTCAATGATTTCGATGGTGCTCCTACGTGGTTAAGGAATAGCAAAAACATTCCCGAGCCTTCTAAGGGTGATGTCTTTCGTCTACTAGGTAAAGAACTGGTTGATTCCGTCAAGAAGGTGAACCTGCCGGTCCCAGGTTTTTCTCGAGATGATTTGAAGGGCTGTGTTCGGGACTCTGTGTGTACCTTGCCCAACCCTTGTTGCATAGAGAACGTTCAAAATTGGAAATCACGTTTTGAAGGTCTGGTTAAGGTTCCTATAGACCATAACCCTGGAGATACCCTGGTCTGTTGCCCGCCAGTGTATCAGTCTGGCATGAATAAGCTGTTTCTCTTTAATCCTGGTTTCCGATTGGTTGAAGACTCTGAAGATGTGTTGACGGCCAGGATGGAGGATGAGTATAAGAAGGTGGGTTTGTTAAAACTGGCTAAATGGAATTCTAATGGAAAGATTGGATAAGCATACGCAATTCCTAAGCACAAGGATACCAAAAAGTGGAGGTCCATCTGTCCTACTTATTCTGACTGCTGCGTGAGAGCCTGTCGGAAAATTTCTAAGGCCGTAAATATTATGATCTGGGGGCTTCCGAAACGTTCCAATTTCAATCTACGAAGCACTGACCTTTTGCCTAGTAGCCTGATAGATGCAAACAAGGATTTAAAACAAGGTGAGGGTTGGATCACGGCTGCCTATGACATCAAGGAGATGTTTTGCAATCTCCCGCATTCATCAATTCTGATTGCGTTGGATTGTGGATTTCTGGATTTCTTTGTGTCCTACTGAGGAAGCGGGGGAAGGACGCCAGGATGTGGAAGGGAAGGATTCCCGAAGGCTGGGAGGGGGTCAATTTCGATACTATTAGAGAGTTTGTTACTTTTGACTTGAAGAATACGCACCTTGCAGCTTCTGGAAGAATCTTGCAACAAGCTATTGGAATACCTATGAGAAAATCATCTAGTCCTGCGATTGCGTGCTTGCTGTGCGCCTTTTCGGAGTTTACTTCTCTGACGAGCCTGGGTGTTGATCGTAGCTTGTTCCATGAGATACGTCTAATTGACGACGTGTCTGTGTTCTTTAAGTATCAGGTAGGCGATGCTGCCTCACTCAGGAAGGGGTATAGTCTGCTGTCAAGATTCGAGAAGTGTTATGACTGCAATTTGGTTCTGGAATGTACTAGCAGGGACGAGTACTGGGACTTTTTGGATTGTGTGATTAAGAACTTTGGTTGGCCTATGGGCATACATTGTGCTGCTACTCACAAGAACCAAAGAACTATTCAGGATGGCATTCTGTTTCAAA
>BFEA01000159.1:1736351-1746437 GCA_003427395.1 Chara braunii | reverse complement strand
AAAATATATATATATATATATATATATATATATATATATATATATATATATATATATATATATATATATATATATATATATATATCGTCATATATGTTTCGAGGTATCCCGCTCAAAAGGGCACTCCCACATTCTCTGAACAGCTAAGGGGCTGACCTCACGATACTGCTCTGATCAAAGGAACTTCGGCTAGGTCACGCAAATTCACTTATTCATGAGCATGATGAAGACTAACACGCGCTCATGAAGAAGGTAGATCAGCGGGAATAGCACCACCTAGGGCGCAGAGGCCCAAACCAGGTCATCAAGCATTGCTCTACAGACCAACGGTGACAGAGTATACGTGACTACTTGTGTGTGTGTTTGCCTATGCGTGTGTCTTTTCGTATGTGTATATGAAAGAATTCTTAAAAATAAAAAATAAAAAAAAATCAACATATTATGACATTTACAACCAAGGCTGGCCCCACGGTTATGTATTGATGGATGAGTAAGAACTGAATTAATCTTTTGACACGTAATTCTCACGTTTAGGCTATGTGCTCCAAGGCTTTAATTATGAGAATGCAACTAAATCTTTGAACTTTTCTCTGTTTGCAAGACCTCAATGGATAACCCCCCTTTTGAAACCCTCCTTATGAATCTTGCATTCCTCCCTTTTTGTTTTTTCCTACGATTAATCACCTCTCTACCATTCAACCCCCTTCTCTCTCAATGCTCTCCTCGAAGGATCATTGCAATCCTCATTCTCCTTCTCTTAGGATTTTCATTCCTTATACCTCTCTTTTTGGTTTCCTTTTTTTTTCCTCGAGTTTTTCAACTCTTCAATGAAGAAACTATCTAAACACAAAGATGAAAGTAATTCCGGAACATCAGATCGAGTTCGAAAAAAAAAAAAGAAAAAAGAATCGAGTTAAAAAAAAAAAAAAAAGTCCCAATCGCATGTTTTTTAAGCTGCTCTTTTTCTATATGGTAAAGAAGGGACGGGTTGCACTTCAATTACTAAGCAAAAGATAAAACACGTTTCTCTCCCCATTATTTCATTTCCAGCACTTTTGACCTTTAAACCTACTAAAACGAACGATCAATCTTTACTATTGTTCTATGACTAATAGCGTCCTGATTGCATTCTTTCCTATCCGCACTCTACCCAGCAGTCCAGTAAAATCTCAAAAATAAATAAATAAATAAAAATTTACGCTCGATCATCAGCACCACTGAATGAGGCCAGTCTGCAGCTAAATAGCACAAGGAATTACCCTTAATCATCATCCAGCAACGCACTATAGCCAGACCATCATTAAAAAAAAAAAAAAAAAAAAAGATCAAATAGAGAAATCTTTGCCACCCACTCTGTCCCTATGACCCAAGCACTGCGAAATGTTTTTNAAAAAAAAAGGGGGGGGGGGGGGTTCCTTTTCTAACATCCTGTTGTTTTTTCCCTGCAGAAATGCCTGTTGTAATGAAAGGCTATTTTCACCACGGTCTTTCGGACCTCTTACTTTATTCCGTTGAAAATCTCTCTCGCAAAACCCCGCCGGACTCAATTTTCCCCTCCGCAGAATTTCGCTTTTCACGTTCTTTTTTCGCTCTGTTTTAAGTAGTATTTGGAATTTTCTTAAGCTTCAAAAAAAAAAAAAAAAAAAAAAAAAAAAAAAAATCAAGAGCATAAGTCAGTCAAGAGTAACAACAGTACCAGAATCAAACAAACTTAGTCAGTTTTTCCTGAACCTTATCAATTTCTGCCCTTCTTATTTTCCTTCCTCCTCTCTCTCCTTCTCCAAAAAAAAAAAAAAAAAAAAAAAAAAAAAACTGCAGCGTTTAAAAATTTTGCTCTGTAATTTTTCAAGGGTGCAAATTCAGAACCTCGTTACTTTGTTGGAACTACACAGGGATGCAGTATTTGAACCCCGCACCTTGTTTACCGTTTAACTTCTCTGCTTTGCTGTCTTTGGCTGTACATAAGAGTGGCATCTACGTAAGAGTTGTCATAAGGGACTGCTCGTCTGTCTAAGACACACTATAAGTACGTACTCTCGATTGCCTTCGCCATATAGGCCTAGGAGAGGCTACCATTGCCAATATCTTCATGTTTGTTAGCAGTCGATCCTAGTACAATAGATATTCTCTCGGGATTGGCTATTTGGGCATCAGATTTGGTAGCCCTTCGACTCATAAGGAGTTTACGTCTACTCGCGGCCATAGGACCCCTGACTAAATGCCCTTCTGGGTCCTTTCCATACTAAAATACACATGAAACGTTCAATCTATGTAAGACTATACTGTTAGAGTGGCAAAATTCTTACCTTTCCTGGTTAATGGAACATGCCACTCTTCACCCCTCCCCCGCAAACCCTCTCTAAATGTGTCTTCTCCTATGACCTCTGGCACTCAGCAGTCACATTTTCTTTCAATCTTCACTTTCAAAGCAAGGTGTGTGCGTCCAAAAAAAAAAAAAAAAAAAAAAAAAGAGCATCAATTTCTTTAATCACTGCCTCTCTTCACAAGAAGAAGGTGCCCACTAGCATTCAACAGTGAAAGGGACAGGAAACAAGCCACTTAACACCTTTATCCATAATTCAGACTCGGTTATCTTCGACTGAAATTCTCAACTCAATGAATCGCCACCCATTAACTAAACTTAGAATATGACAAGTAGCAAAGAAGGCAGGTAAGAAAAGGAAGGAATAATCAAGAAAGGAAGAAGCAACTAGAACATTTAACTTTACTAGCTCTCTTAAAAAAAAAAAAAAAAAAAAAAAAATTGATCAGATAGTATGAGCAGAACTTTAACTCTTCCCTTCTTCTCTTGCAGATGGACCCCCTACTCCTCGCCTATCTTAACGCAACTGGACCCCAATCACTTGTTGGTGCAGAAGTCCTTGCAATCTTACCTGTTTTTCCCCCTGTTTATTTTCCAGTTAAAATTATAGATTGTCTCAACACAAGGGTAAACCTGAGTCATCAGATCCTATTTTTAGTACAACCACTTAATTCCCGCACTCATTTCAGAGTTAACGCCTTGGCCATAAATATAAAAGCACTCAATACCCCACCTATTCCTCACCCTCAACCTTCTATTAATCGTCACCCACCACCTTTCAATCCACCTCCCTTCCCAATCAGTCTTCCTTCTCCACCTCAACCCAATATACCTTTATCCTCAGCACCTCCTCCCCACACCAATCAACCTCAACCATCAATCACGCAAGTCATTCCTTCCACCTCTGCATCTCAAACAGTCTCTATGAAGCAGTTCGAGGAACTCAAGGCCCTGATCATTCAGCAGCAGCAAGAGGCAAGAGCTATAACTGAAGCCTTTCTAGAGCAACTTACAAAGAAGGACGAGGAAAATCAGGCATCAAACGAACTCTATAATAAGTTAAACTCGGAACCGCAAGCTATCAAACTTCGTATCGGGGACAAGTCAACACCTTCATTCGAGGAACTCCAAGCATGGTATAGACTATTCTCAGCACCAGCATGGCATTATCAAGTGGAGGCGGTCATTCGTTTTTTCACAGTGAACCTTAACTACCACCATTTTGCTTTTGGGAAAGCATTGCCAAGTGACTTCTCATCTAGAATCAACGTCGTGGCCAAAGACTGCATCGACAACCGAATTCCTAGCGACGTCAAAATGATCATCAACAAGGCTCTCAGGAAAGGGTTGGAGCAAGCAATGCCCATCATTCGGGCCGAGTACAACTACTGTCTGAGCATTGCAAGACGTGATGCATCAAGGTAACTCCTAGGGTCGTCGCCCAATTAATTCTCTCGCCTTGGATCGCTAATAGGTCCACGCCATTTGCGTTATGGGCTTATTATTACTTCTTTCTTCTTCTGCAGATCTTCCAAGCACGATGGAGATTCCTCTGGCTATCGAAAGAAGGAAGACCACATCAAGACCGAAGACTTCAAGAAATCATCCTCGAAAAGGCAGTATGACGACACCCTGGACAGAGGCTATGACTACAATCGCATTGCAAAACGTGCTCACCACGACATCGACTCCAAGCAGCCCGACCTCACCAAAGCAGCCTCCGCAATTACCAGTCACAAATCAGACTAATTCATCCCCTTTCCCAATCCCATCATTACCACTCATACTTTCCAATCTGATCACTCCACCCTCTACTTTCGACCTCCAACTCGCCCTCTTCGCCCTCCAAGAACCCTCCTCCTGGCTCCGCAACCCAGGCAACTTCTTTGCTGCTTCAACCTCGCATTCCTTTTCAAATTGGTCTCGTTTACTATCAACCTCTTCAAGAAGATACTCTCATTCTGTTCTTCAATGGATTTTTCATGGTGTGCAACTTAACTTTGTCGGGACCAGGCATATTCCAGTAAAAAAGATCATTGAAGTTCGAAGGATGTTAAAGGGTGTCTATTCAGCAAGCCAATTCAAACACGTACTCCAGTGCATAAAACCCCCTCCTACGTCCATTCCTAATCACTCTCTCTTACCTCATCACTCTAACTTTATCACCTCCACTGTTTCTCAACTTCTCTCAACCGGAGTCATAGAACTTTCAACTTCACCAATAGTAGTCAACCCTGTTTTTGCCGCAGAAAGCTCATCCAAAACGAGGTTTATTTTGGACGTTAGATTTGTCAACCTTTTTATCTCTTTCCCTGAGTTTCATTATGAATCAATTACCAATCTCACTGCCCCCCTCTCAGGCACCTCGAACCAGGACTTCCTTTCTTGTTTTGATATAAAAAACGGCTACTATCATATTCTCATTAATCCAATCCACAGACCTTACTTAGCCTTTCAATGGAATGATACGTTCTACCAATTCACAACTCTCTGTTTCGGTATCTCAGCAGCCTGTTGGATCTTTACAACCATTATGCAGGACATTATGGTTGAGCTCAGACTTCGCCGTGTCTTCATCACCTCTTATATAGACGACTCCGCCCTTGCCAATCCCAATCTCCCTCTCCTTATCTGACAAACTTTCAACTATGTAGCACTCCTGCATAACCTGGGTTTTTTTCTTAGTCTTCAAAAATGCGTTTTCCTCCCAACTCAGGAAATCAGATTTCTAGGTTTTACTATCGACTCTCACTATAAACGTATAAGAGCTCCCGAAAATAAGGCCGATTAAATACTTCATACCATCAGCTTAATCTCTGACTCCTCACCCTCCGGCAGAACCTTGGCTCAACTTGCAGGAAAACTCATCTCCCTTACAAGAGTCTTCCTACCAGCACCACTTTTCATTTCTTCACTTTACGAATCTATCACCCTCTCCAACTGGGACTCACCGGTTCAAATTTCCCATGATCTTATTTCAGACCTTTTTTGGTGGCTAAACCATCTTCTTCACCTTCCTGGCCGCCTATGGACCATTCGAAAGACAACCTTCTCAATAGAAACCGATGCTTCCGCCACTCAAATCGGCGCACTCATTTCGCCATTGTATGCCCCGCCATTCACCCTAAACGAATGTTTACCTCAGGATCTCCTTCCAACCTCTTCAATTCACAGAGAACTTTATGTTATTTTGCAAACTTTCCTCTTCATCGAAGGCAACCATCCTCACCTTCTTTCTTCCACATCCATCAGATTATTCTCAGATAGTCAATCAACAATCACCCTTCTTAGTCATCTTCGTTTCTCTGACTCAGTTTTTAACCCATGGCTCCACCAAATCGCCTCAGTCCTCCTTCGTCATGACACCATCCTCTCTCCAATCTGGATTACCAGGTCACTCAATACTGTCGCCGACAATCTCTCCAAAACTGAGGACAATACTGACTGGGGAATCACCGACCATGTTAAGCATACTATCTTTGCTGTTATTGGAGCACCAACCATTGACCTCTTCACTTCCGACTATCACCACACTTCATCTGTTTTCATCTCTAGATCTTGGTCCTCTAAAGCCTTTGCTATCGACGCACTCTCACTGGATTGGAACTTATTACCTTTCAAACCTTACAGATGGCTTTTCCCTCCCACTGCACTTCTTCACCAAGTCTTGTCTCACGCAACCCTTTCTCCGGCAAACTACTTACTCATTTACCCTTCCTCCAATAAAGCAAACTGGCTTCCACGCATCCTTTCACTTGACATCTCTGCAAAGTTCGTTATCCCTAAATCCGAATTTTCATGCATACCCAGCCCAAGAGTGCATCACTCCAGCCCTAATCCCGCTACTCTAGGACTCTCCGCCATCTTCTTCACCACTTAACTCCTGACTACCATCAGTCACTCTCGTCACGCCAACCGCCCCTTCCTCTTCAATCTCTTTTTCCGCTACTCCGCGTTTCCAACCCCGCCGCATCCCATAACCATAACACATAAACGTTCCTACACTATTCCAAGTCCCTTGACGCATCATCTCTCCTAAACTCCAACCTTCCTCTATTCCTGCACGCAACCCCCCAATACAAAAGTTGTGACCACTCTCACCTTCAAACACTCCCGCCTCTCCAAACCAATTCTCTATCCGTTTATTGAAAGCCCCACCACCAAGTGTACTACTTCCTCTTCCGGCTCGAAATAAGTACTTTTTTCGCACATCCACACCTACATTCTCATAAGACAAAATCATGTCTAGAAAAATCCCTAAAAAGGTTTCTCCCTCATCATTAGGTTCTCTTAACCGAATAAGGAATCGACCGTCATGCCTGTCAGTCTTTGTATACCCGGGTCTCACTTCTCGCTTCACCATATCTATCTCCTTGTATTGTAAGCGAAGATCCTCACCACACCGTTGCCAACTTTCCCACAGATACAAAAACATCGTCGCGTCTCGATAAGCCTCTGCCTCACGCATTTTCTTCAAAATCTTCATCTTATTTCGTATATATCCTATCACAATCAAGAGTTTCTCCCATCCCAATGGCCGCGCAGACTCTTCAACCAGACCTCGACTCAAAGCATACTCCCGGTACAACTTCTTAAAGATATTTACTCGACCACTCTGCCACGGATCGTCACCTTCTTCTCGCCCTAAGAGTCGGAAGCTTCCACTCAAGCAATTGATAACCGCATCAACAGTCGATGGAGAAACCATCGGTTCCCCCTCATTGTCAGTAGTCCGGCACCTACTCTCTATCTCCACCAACCATTGACTACCAAGAAACGAAAACACATCCAAATCATTGCACGGCATGCAACTTCTTCCAACTCCATTTCTTTCAAGCCATTCATTTAACCCAAGGAGGAGCTTTCGCATCCCACTCCGCCATCGCTTCACAGGGCCGAATTCCTCAATCAACTGGTTGCTCCATTCTAGACCTGCATGGTAACTTCCTGCTATTTCCGGCGTCGCTCGCTTCTGACGCCAGCTTCCATCACTCATCCGCTCGTTCCACCACTCCCTGCAAGATGACAAGTCACTTGTGGGATGATGGGGGGATTCGGGACGGTCTATGAGGTGTGTTGTCCAGGCCTGCTCCAGATAAAATGAAAAATGAACGAACCATAGATGATGCCCAGATCACTCAGAAGAGAGTCATAGAGTTGGGCCGCAGGCCCACACACCGCGGGAATATCAAGGGTGGGTGGGGTCGCTTCGCCAAAATAGGCGATGAAAACGACCTGTCCTCCGAGCGCGTGACTAACTTGCTTGATGTGACTTGCAGATTCGCATACGCAATAGGTGCGGCAGCGGGCGGAAGAAATCTAGAGAGCGGGCAGCGCGAGTTGACTCAGCCTGCTGCGACCGGTTCTGCACCGGTTACATATACTCTCGCCGCGACTGGAGGCAGTGGAGGCCGGACCACTGAGGGGCTGCTTCCTGCCGGGTGAGTCCCATTGGTCCCTTCCGAAAAGGCCGAAGATCTTGGTTGTAAAACTAGTCGTACCATAGATCTTAGAAACAGGAAAGACTGGTAGGACCCATGAAACTCCCAACCGTAGATGACGAAGATCATCCAATGTGAAAAAACTAAATAAATAAGGTAGGAAAATCAAATCCTGAAGTTGGTGCGCATCGAACAGTCTTGGAGATGAGGACGTAAGCCGAGGGGGTTGCCACCAACCGCAGGCCCCGTCGTTGGTGAGTTGCTATCAAGAAACAACCCCGGGCCGGAAAAGGAAGGAAATTGTTGAAGCCATTACCGTAAGTCAGTTATGGTACAAGCGTAGGGGTGATATCAAGAGACAGAATTGGTCAAAGCGAGAGCCCTGCCCTGGGGCCATGTCCCACTTGTCGAGGTTAAGTTCTGGTTTCAAGTATATATGGCTCACTACCATTCGATCTGAAAATTTTGTGGCCGCAGTGTGACCACGTTGAAAAATATACGAGACGCAAATTAAACCCCCGTTAGTGGGACATGGCCCCTGATAAACCCTAAACCTGAAAATAAGCACTGTAGCAGACCAAAAAAACCTCAGAAACCACAAAGACACACCCAACCCAAATCTCCTCAGGGACTAAAAAGCCAAAAAAAACTACAATTGGTGCTCTGGCCCAGGTATTCTGAGCCTTCTCCCTATCAATAAAGCTTCCCACATGGGCTACCAAGCCTCACAACCCTAAAGAAATCTCAATCGAGCATAAACTCCTACTTGACTAGTCTAGCTTATCTAGAACGGGTTTTCTTCCTACTATGCCCTAATATATCGGGGTCGGGATCCAATGGAGCCCTAGGTTTAGACCACACTCCCTCCTCCTACTACACCTTCTGCCTGCCTAGTGTGACCGAACCAGTAACCGAGTGTGCAGGTTAACCCCTCGTCACTCTGATCTCGCCCTTCACTAATGAAGTAAAAACAAGAAAAACAAATAGCCCACCCCTAACCTCCCTCTCTCTCTCTTAGTGTGGACCCCTAACACGAGCAAGCGCATGGGAGGACAAACCTCTCTAAACAGTCCGAGAAGGTTGCTAGGGGTGCTGATTGCATCCGGAACGAGTATACCAACGCCTCCTCAGTCGGTAAGGCGTTCAAGCGGCACTCAGGTGGTCGTGGGTTCAACTCCCATTGCCCCCACGATAGTGCCTGTCAAGTTGGTAAGCAAGTACGTGGTAGCTCAGTTTAGTTCAGCGTTGAAAAATACACGTCTCGTTTAGTTCGGTCAGTTGGTAAGCAAGTACATGGTAGCTCAGTGGGCAGAGCTCCGGTGTTGCAACGGGGAGGTTGTGGGTTCGACTTTGTCGGCCCACAACTTCCCCTGAGCACAATTGGTTGGTGTAGGTTTCACCCGACGTACTTGTCCCGAGCCTGGCATAGCGCCCTTACAGACTAACGACCTTAATAGCTCAGTGGGTGGAGCTCTGATATACTAACTTGGAGGTCCTGAGTTCAACTCCGACTATGCTCATTTATCATATTAGCTAAGGGATGATCCTGTATATGGTTTCGGGTGGGGACGTGTGCCTTTCCTGCGGGAAATTTGATGTGGGATGGATGCTACTCTCTTGGGCAGGTGAGTAGTAAGGGGTTGGTTGGGTGCATGGTGATACCGTGGCAGTCCTATGGTGGGGAGGGTTGCCTTGTAGTAGGGAAACCAATGATGTCGAATTAAGCGGTGTGTCCTACTTTGGACCCATTTCGGGGTGGTGGGTTATCAGAGGTAGGTTGGGGGTAGTTGTTAAACGACGGTCGAGGTCTCCACCATTACCACTGGTGTATTCTCCCTACCGAACAGACATAAGCAAGGCTCATCATAAGCATAAAGCAACCACACACATCCACATAGACTATGATATCACATTAGCTCACATAACAACCAGCATACTCAACAACTAACAGTAGACATATATGATCCGAGTTGTGCTAGGTTAGTGCTTAGAGGGGCTCATAGGTTAAGACCTTGGTTAGTTGACCATTAGACACTGCCTATGAGTGCCCTCACTACTCACGAGACTAGTTGAGAACTATGTGCCTAACTCCCGAGGTTCCCGTATAACGAGCCTTGTAAGCTAGTGTCTCAACTGGGGCTGAATGGGGGAGCTCATTCAGCGTCGGTGCCCCCGTCCGCTGTCTGGTCAGGTTGCTCCAGAAGAGAGTGATGTTCCTCGCATGAGGTAAGATAGAAATGGAGTGGGGGTGCGCCAGGAGATATATATCGAGAGGAGTGGTGGTGGGATGGGAGTCTCGTGAGTGGAAAAAAAAAAAAAAAA
>BFEA01000159.1:1708382-1727631 GCA_003427395.1 Chara braunii | reverse complement strand
GGTGGGGCGACTCCTCCCCCACCACAAATCAATCAATCAATCAATCAATCAATCAAAACCTTCTTTTTTTTTTTTTTTTTAATTTTTACATCTGCATTTTTTCAAAACACCTCATACTTCTGCAAAAAACATAAATTTATTTCTAAAAAAATACAGGTAAACTCACGACCATATATCTCATGATAAAAAAGGACCTAATTTTTTTTTTGCTTTTCTTTATATATTTTTTTTAAATTTTCTTTAAATCCAATTTCGTTTTTGATTCTTAAAAATCCTAAACAAAGTCGGATTCAAAAATAAAAAATATGGGGTTGTAGGGCTTAAAATTCCCAACAACCCTTTTTTTTTTTACCTATTATTTAATTCAGGAAAATTCGTGTAAAATCGAGTCCGCGGTGCGGACCAGGTAGGCCGCGAATGCGGACCCATTTGGGTCCGTGATCCGAGCTCGACCCCGCGGACGCGTCCGCGGGTATTACATAGATAATTTATAAATATGAAGGATTATTTTTAGAGAATGTTTTTTCAACTTTCATTTCTCATGTGAATTTTTATGTTGTACTGCAGATCGATCAAGCAATCAAAGTTATTGATCGATTGATCAGAGCACAATGATTGATTGATACATTGTTTGACTTGTTGGTGATCGCTTTTATCACATGTTTTTTTAAAGAACGCTCACTATAGACCCAACCTCCAACTGGATTTATTGCGTGTTCACTCTAAGTTGCTTTGCCCCCAACCATTGACTTAGAAGATCCCTAGCCGATCCCCCCTAGGACAGACATAGAGAGCCTACCTCCCTCCTATTAATGTACAGTACACCCCCTCCCGGACCACCTATCCTACCCACTACTCAGGAGACAAGCTGAATAAAAGTCTTACCCGAGCTATACTTAATCGGCATCCTCCTTGCTAGTCCCTCCAACCCCTATACTCATCTCATAGGCTTCCCTTTCCTTGTCGTTGGTGGGCCCAAGGACCCTGATGACAAGGCCATGATAAAACGCCAATGGCTATACAATGCCGAGAGATGACGAACCAGCTAGGTGGTCCTAGTTTCTAAGACAAGCATCGACTTGCACCTACTGGTCATCCGACAGATTCTAACTGCTTGGACTAACCCAGGTAGTATTTCTACCAACGATGTCATTTCCCACCTACCAAGCAATTTTTTTATTTCCCCTCAAAACAATCGCTTTCACTTTTTTGTATCTTTCGCGTTTCGTTTATTTTGAACTTTAAAACTCTTTCCAAATATTTATTTTCCTTTTTGTTGTTTTAGAAATTTGCAAATTTGCAAATTTTATTTCTTCGATTTTGCAGACCAAACTTTCACTCTCTTCTTCAAAAAACATTTTCACTATGCAACTATGATTTTTTTTTGTAAATTTTTTGTTATCAAGATTTATTGCGGGATTACTTTCAAAAAATTATTTTCTTATATGTATATCCAGGGTCACCAGCCCGTACGTACGGAGGTCCTGGGGTAGGCCTCTGTATGTACGCGCGTTCGGGGTTCCGTACGGGGTTTGAACCTGATGGCGTTCGGCCCCCGCCAAAAATTATTTCGCCGCCTAAAAATACTATTTGTTTTCTGAATTTGTTTTTGTGAGTTCTCTATGTTGTAAGGTACATGCCTATAAATTCTTAAGTCATTTAGCTCAGCCAAATAAGAATTCAAAATCGCCAAATATGGCGCTGTCAAAACGAGCTCACCCACGTTGTTTTTCAGTTTTTACTTATTGTTTTCACTTTAGTTCGGGGTCTGAATAATTTTATTATTATTTGAAACTTTTTTAGTGGGTTTTGTTTTATGTAAAGTAAACATTTGTAAATTTTCAAGGTATTTAGCTATCCCAAAAAAAAACAAAAAATCACCAAAGATGATAGTGTCGAAAACGTGCTCGTGGACTCATTAAATTTATTTTTTTTGTTTATATTTTTTTTTATTAGTATTTATTTTTTATATTTTATTTTTATTTTAACCTTGGTAAGAAATTTGATTGTTATCCTCGAGCAAATCTTATTTAATTTATTTTTTTTCATAACATATATATTTTTTAGATTTGTTTGATTTTTTTTAATTTGTTTTTTTTTAATGTCCGCGTTCCACCCGAACGACTGAACGCATCCCCAAGGGGTCCCATACGTTCGGGCGTTCGGCCCGTCCCAAACGCCGATTACCCTGTGTATATCTATATTGTTTTATAAAATTGGAAAATTTTGTTACTCTCTCTCGCTTCTTTTCCTCACTAAAAGAATCGGATTTGCTGATATTTTGATTTTTTTTGCAAGTCTTTGATTTGTTCTTTGTCTTCCTTTTTTTCTTTTAAGATTTAAAAATTCTCGTTTCTTCTTTATTAGGAATTTCATAAGGTGATTTCTCTGGAGAATTATAAGACTCTACGAACTATGATTTTCTTATAACAACGAAAATCTTGTTTTCCGAAAATGTTATCTTGCGAAAATTTATCTTTAAAAGAAGCCGCTTAGTTTCTTCATATCTGGGTGATCTATGTAACTCCATAAGGGGTGGGGACATGTCGTCAGATTCACTTCACATTTTTTTCCCTCTCCCTCACTCTTACCTTTAAGCATATTCCTCTTCTTCTTCTTCGTTGTTCTCTATATTTTTTTATTCTCCATCTTTCTCCCTGTTGTCGGTATTAGTAAGTTCCCACAAAAGCATGGTGACACATCAGCAGGCCACGTTAGCAGTGTCACGTTAGCACAGTGATACGTCAGCAGCGCATGTCACACATAAGGCGACCATGCCAGTACCGATATGTCTATAGGTCACGTCAGCAGCCCTGTGCCACGTTACCAGCCCGCTGTCACGCCAACAGTAAAGCGCAAGAGGGATGAGATTGCCAAGGACCGCGTGGCCCGCATGAAGGCCTTGTTGGAGGAGACAAAAACATCTTGCCTGAAGGAGAAACATGATGTGGAGGAGGCTCGCTACCTCACTAAACAGCAGTGCAAGGCAGGTAAAGATGCACCAAACAAAGTTACAAATGAGAAACGTGAGGTAAATTGGGACACAACATAGGATTCGTGAAAACCTAACAAAACAAATTGTTAGGTTTGCATGAAATGTATTCAAGATTATGATAGTACATTTTTCAGGCCTCCTCCCAAAACAAAATTTTACGTGAAGTAATATATATATCGTATAGATATATAGATATATATAGATATATATATAGATATAGAACCAGTGGAAGGAGCGAGGAGAAAAGCAGGTTTTTCCACATGAAATCACTACTGAGTGAAGCAACCTATGTTCAAGAACCGAACTATCCTAATGTTTGTTATCTAAAAATATCAAGTTTATAGTCCTATAAGATGTTTAACACTATTAACATATTCGGGGGGTTTTCGAACATGCAAACATGTTCTCAAACATATTCTTTTATACATTAGCGGTTATTTTTTAGTGTTTGTTTTATTTTTTTCCTCATTTTTTATATTTTAAGCTCGTGTTTGGCTAAGGATTTAAAAATGTTTCTGATGCAAAAATTGTTTATAACATACATTGTTTGATAAGGGTTTTACTGTTAACTTCAAAATTGATTTACAGTCCTATATATGAATTTTCACATACCTTGTTTTTTACGTAATTCCTGAAATTGACGTATAGAAGTTATAGTTCTATAAACGAGTATTCACCAAAATCCTTTTTTTTGCAATCTTTCAAGTTCACCTTGTAGTCCTCGAAAGTTGTTTTGTTTAAGCTTTGTTTTTTGCCAATCTACTTAGAATGACTTATAGTCATATAAGAGGATTTTGCAAGAAAGGGTTTTCTTACACATTGTAAAACGCTCGACTTTTCACCTATTTTTACCTCCTTTACCGAAAAACAATTAGTAACGTCCTCTTTTGTGTCAAAATTAATTGTTTGACTTTTTCTTTTTTATTATATAAAAAAGGTGAGGATTTGTCGTTTTATTAGGTTTTCACGAATTCAGTGTTACACTCCGTTTCTCAACGAAGACACCACCGGATCGATGGACAGTAATTAGGCAGAGACAGCTGACAGAAGTGACGCCACTCCGCCCGATCGGTGGTTCGCTATAGTTATAATACACGTTGTAGTCGTGATAGCCACAAATATAGTGTAACAAGCTGAAATTTTGAAACTGCAACAGCTTAACGCATGACAACTCGACCACATCTCGACACTGGACATACGCATATTGGCCCTTGGAACAGTGTCCAATGACCACTATCGCAGGTCCCTCCAACATCTTTGACCGCTTAACATCTTGGACCGCTTCAAGGTGGGCGGTTTACAAGATGAAGACACTCAATTTGAGGAGTGTTTTGCAGTCGAACATACACCATGTCGTATTATGTTGAACGATATTCCGGTCTTCATAGACTCCTCGAAGATCCACCCGATAGAATGCCGGTCAAGTTACCGCTTCGCTTGGACATGCACCTGATGTCGCCATATCATCGATATAGATGCATTTACCATCGGTGGGAAGGCACGTGTCAAACATAGCTTAACACTATGAGCTTGCTTATGATGTACCAATGCCTCAAGCATAACTTTATCAAGAGGTTGCGCCCAATGTTGTAGCACACACACAAGTTGAGAAAATGCTCAACACGACTCAAAAATTGTTTGACAAGACCTTGAAGATCATTTTAAATTGATAAGGCAATATCTCACAAGGATCATCACTCAGCACTTGCACACAAGTCGAGAAAATGCTCAACACAACTCAACAATTGTTCAACAAAACCTTGCAGATCATGTTAAATTGATAAGATAACATCTCACAACGATCATCACTTAGCACCTGCGAGCCCGAACAAGGAACAACAAAGACTACCATTTGTTGCGATGGTCACGGATCCGCAGACCAACATTCCTGAGGACTCAGATGCTACCTCGGACGACGAAGTCATGTTAGCAGTTGACCGGGGAGGTGGTTCCGCAGCCAGAACAAAAGAGCAAAAGCAAGAACAAGACATCCGCCTCATTATTTCTCGGGACCCGACAACCAATTCAAGAACTATGGCTGCAATATGGTATTTCCGGGTCCGTGTATCGAATTCGTTCCAAGAACTCGTACTGCTTGTGGTGCAATAGCAAGGATCATTACACCGCCGTTTGCACTAGCAAGAAGGTGAAGGAGGCCAAGGGGAAGTCCCATTCAGAAAATAAAGCGACGCCAATAGTGGAACAAGTACACTCTCAATGTCGCCAAAATCATTTGCCTCGCGAGCAACCTCTCTTTAGTTCCGGGAAAATCATGAGTCCTGTAATATGTCCTTTTTAGGACAACACTGGGTTTCCTTGTTCAAGGACAAGTATCCCTCGTCCGTACGGTATCCTCTTCTTTTGTTAGCAGTTCGTCTTTGATGTGTCCACCTTCTCCAATAAATTTGGCACGCGAGTTGAACATGGAAGCTTGGACCCGTTGATGCTAAAGGATCTTCCTTGGTTACCTCTCCCTACTACGGGCTGCTTCCCAAGACCGCAATACGTATCATTGTGTGCTAATCTACATGAGCACTTATCCTTCTATGCACCAGCAACTTTGCAGACGGATGGCGAAGTAGCAATAACCAATCTACTTGACTACTTGGCGAAGTTCACAGTTTCGCATGCGGCGATTCGACAAGATCAACGCACCAATAACTTATATCCACATCCAAATAGGGCAAGCGTTGTATAGCGCTTTGTTTGATAGCGGTGCGCCTCGCAACTTTACTAGTTAGTCATTCATCCAAGAGTTAGCCTTTGCACACTTGTTGCGCGTGTTTAATGCGGGCCCCCACTTTCAGCTCCTTGGTTAACGACGAGTCAATTTGAGACTAGGATTTGGGGAGTCAAAGTTATGTGGGCTTTTTTTTTTTTGTTGCTTTTCGTTTTGGCTGAAGGTTGCTATGTGCCAAATTTGATGTCATTTGGAGCACTGGAAATTCCTTTGCTGACATTTCTGAAAGTGCACTTTTGACTTGCAGTTTTATAGCTTTTCTGATGGCAGTGTTTCCTCCAGTGCCCAAGGCTATACATGCCATACGAAGTTCAAAATTACGAGGGGTTGAGTGGCCTCCGAGTCAACCGGGACCTTACACTGTCATACGAAGTCTGGTCACACTTGCACTCCTCTCCAAGAAATCTGCCACTAGCTTGCGATAAAGGACCCAAGTTCCATTAAATCATTTTCCTTCTTCTTCTTCTTCCATTAAATCATTCAACCAGATTGCCCATACGCTGTTAGGTGAAGTCTGGTCTCACCTGCACTCCTCTCCAGACACGGTGCAGTCAAATTTCTTGGATCAGGAGCTCACAATTTCTGAAGTACTATGTGGGACCATCCGGCGCAACTGCAGGTCCAAGCCCTTATAATTGCCAAGTGGCTGGTGCGCTTTCTTCTGGCCCCATTGCAGGCCAGAAGTCTGTTTAACTTGATGGAAGATCATTTTGGCCTTGCTAGGCTGAAAACAAAACTGAAAAAAAAAACAGTTCGGTTGGCCTTCCTAACTCCTTTTGACCGTGAGAAGCAATCCCGCCTGTGCAAGGACATTTTGACCGAGCGGCAAAAGATTCCTCCCAGTCGATCTCAGTCGGTGACGACCTATGATAGACTACTGGCCCAGCCCATCTTCGACCATCCCTCCCTCCTCCTTGATCACCAAGGACCACCCTTTTCTTTTTCTGGTGCAAATGTCATCGAGTTTCAAATTGGTGTTCCTTCTTAGTTCTTCTGAGGGATAATATCCCTTGCACACCTGTGGGATTTCCGAGCGTGGAACTGGAAACCCTCCAGCAAGTCCGCGGCAACTGAATGCGCCTGTGCACGCTCTCAGGATAGGCAAGGTTATTAACTTTACAGTCCATTATTCAGGATGGCCCCCAGCACTGGAAGAGCTGCATTCTGCAGAGGCAAGTTCAGCGAGGAATGTGGTTTAGGTAGAGATCTTGCGAGTCTTCGAGTGTTGTTTGCACAGGACCTGGTGGAGGCTCGACGCATGCTTCCCGGATGACGGAATCGGTACCAATTCTCACTGTTGGGCATCAATACGAATTCTCGCCTTGGGAGATCAAAGATAGTTTCACTGGCCTTGGTTCAGCGCTTGTGCAATATGGGGGTTTGCTGGTGGTTACTCGTCTTCACGACTCGCTCTCGGGTTCGTGTGCAGCAGAAACAGCCTCCTGAGTCTGCTGAGTTTTTCCCTGTGGCCGTGCCGACTTCCACTTCACGACCATTGGTAGATCTCGACTAGTATTGGATTGATCCCTGTCCACCTCATCGTCTGTGACCTTTGTCAGATTTCACTGCGAAGTTGCCTTACAACTTTATGACGTGTCTACTTCCACTGCTTGAATACTGGTAGATCCTCGTGACTGGTATTGGATTGATCACTGTTGACAACATCTTCCGTGTGCTTCGTTCGATTTTTTACTGCTACGCTGCCTTATAACTTGATGATGATGCCTGCAATGGACATCGCGAAGGCAATTCTGTCCTGTTGGCAGAAAGTTGGTCTCTTACATGATGTGCAGTTTCCGACACACGAACAGCGCCTACGAAGGTTTTTGAAAATACTTTTATCTCGTCCTGCGCCCAAACATACTGGTTTGCTTGGTGGTCCATGGAATAGTCCCCGCTCTGGGTTGGGCGTATCAGAAACTTCGTGGAGAGCTGTCCTTTTGCCTGTGTTCCTAGGGACCATGGAATAGTCCCCACTCTTGGCGGTCCACGGAATAGTCCCCACTCTTGGCGGTCCACGAAATAGTCCCCGCTCTTCACGGTCCACGGAATAGTCACCGCTCTTGGCGGTCCATGGAACAGAATAGTCCCCGCTCTGGTTTTAGAGTGGAGGACCTGCTGCATCTGTTTGTTGATTCCGACCTCCTATCTACATTCTAGTCACAGTGGCACCGTGGCAAGCTGCGGGGCCATTCTCTGATTCTTTTGCACATCTTTGGTCGCGAGAAGTGATTTTGCTCGGATCGGTGTTGCTGGATCTACCTCCTCCCTCTGCATATGTCATAGAGGCTAAGCGAGCCGCCATTCTGTGCGAGTCGTGGGTTGCCGAAATGGCATTCTGTGGGGCAAGGAGATTGCCCTGCTTTGCAGGGCCTTCAACTTGAGAGTTCGGGAGGCCTTTAGGATCGCTATTCGCTGTGACTGGTATAGGAGGGCCATTTCCGCCAAATCAGTCGACAAAGGTTTTGCTTGGTTTGCGGCGCCAACTTTGTGCAGCATTGGGCTGCCTTTTCCGGTCAGTCTTGCAGTCAAGCTCCCTTTTGCCTTTACACTCAATGGCTGATTTCCGTCCAGCCTGAGGGAACCTTTGCACGCCTCCGTTACCCTTTGGGAGGCCTACGCCCCATAGAAACTGTCTACCTGAGACTTTTCCTTAGCCGGAAACGGCCAGGATCATAGTTGATATAGGAATTTGAATGTTTTTTTTTTTTTTTTTTTTTAACATATTCCAGTCTGTTAATGGGAAGCAGCACGTGCTGGGAACCAGGCCCAGCTTCCCTTATGAGATTAGTACATGAAGTTTCAGTGCCACTTGGGTCCAGGCCCTTTTCGCGGGACGAGTATGCTTTGACATGGACAGTGCCTGTTGAGGTTTGCACCTGGCTATTAACAGACTTGTTGGGATGCGCCTCTGGGCCCCCGGAGGGACAGGACAACCTGGCTGTCCTAGTTTCGGCCAGTCGTGTATATGCCTTGGGCGCTGGGCGTTGCAACGAAGAATAAAATGGAAAAAAAAAAAGGAAAAGAGAAGATACGGTGCATACATTTTGGGCGAAATATTTTCTTTTATAACGAAATAAACAAACAAACATTTCCATTGTGGGAAAACATATTATGGTCCTTGTGGCAGACATTCCTGGACCAGTTGTTTTCACTTTTTTGCAACTTTTTTTTTTCCTACGTGACCGGTAGGCCCAAAACTTCTCCATCAGAAAAGCGTTACGAGTTCCCCAGATTTTGAAGCACCAGGCGATCCGGCGGTTTAAGGAAAGAAAAGAGAAAACAACCCCTGGATGTCACAAAATTCGAAATGCTTTTTTTCTTCTCTCCTCCGCTCCCTCCGCTCCCTCCGCTCCTTTCTGCGGAATCGGATTGTCCCCTCCCTCACAACACCCTTCCAATTTCCCACCGTCTTTCCCGATCCCCCAGATCTCACCCTCCTGTGCCCCGAAGACTCTGATGTCTGCCCTTTCCCCCCATCCCCCCTCCTCACCACACACAGTCCCGACCTCCTGAGGAGTCGGTGAAAGTCCTAGCGAACAGTGGCACAGCCGTGCTTTTTCTTGTGGAGATAGTGTATAGCAAAATGAGAACACAATCTCACAGCAAAACAGGCCCCCTTGATCTCCCCTTTGTCAATTGTCACCCAGTTCAGCCTCCTAACGAGTTTGTGCCATTCTAACGACAAAACAGTCCGCCACTACTTATGTGTCTGTTTGGATCTGCATTATCATGTGGTATGGTTCATTGGGGGACCGAATTCAAAGCACGGATTTTGGTCATAGTCCTACCTTCTATTACGCGATGCATCTGTTCCCCACTACAAGTTTTTGTACGTAAGCTGCACCGATACAACAATTTGGAGACCCGGTGGTATGGTCTCATACCATCATGTGCCTCGTGTCCACACACACTTTTCACACGCTTCACACACGCACACATAGTCGTACTTTTTCGTGTGGAATTGTGAATAGCGAACATAGCACGTGCGCGCACGCACACACACACACACACACACACACACACACACACACACACACACACACACACACACACACATCATTATCATGATCAGAGAGAGGAGAGAGACCACGCTAAAGAAACAGCGACCGGACGTGACAACACACACACACACACACACACATCTGATTCATTATCATTATCAGAGGGAGGAGAGAGACTACAGTAAAGAAACAGGGAAAGGAAAAAGGAAGAATGTGAAAGAATAAAAAATATGCCAACCCTGATAGTGTCCCTCTACCTCTCTCCATCCATGATCTTCCCTCTCTCTCTCTCTCTCTCTCTCTCTCTCTCCATCCTGCTCCCCCCTCTTATTAATCAGCTGTAAACTCATCTCCCCTTCCATACCTCCACCCTCTAACTGAACCTCGGCCGAAAAGGTCACAATCAACAGTCACGCAAGACCCGAGTACTTTATGCCCTATGATCCATCATAATGAATCACCTATCGAGTTCATAGAAGAGCAGAGACATGTGAGATTTTCAGTTCATACCAGGGCTGGTCCCGGGATGGACGGGGGTATTCTACCCCAATTGGGAGGCGGTTGGACCAGCCTGGTAGGCTCCCGGTCCACCCCCGCGCATTTTGGCTGTGGGCGGGGTACCAGGCAAGAATGTGGATGGGTGGGCTTCCGCGGCCTTGCGGAGGCTGCCGCAACTGCAAAACAAAAAAACTGGGGCCAGTAGAGCCCGCATTCCAAGCGGAATGATGCGGCAGATCTTGGGCTGCACTGTGGACCGTTGCAAGGACCCCCCCCCACCCTCAGTCCGACCTCCCCCCTCGGACGTTTGCTTCATGATTTGCGCACATTGCTGTAGGTGCACTCTCCCGTGCCAAGCTGCAACATCACCCTCGTGCACTGCAGGCTATGGCCCCAAGCCGGCCATCACCGGCAGGCCCGCCGTCACCCCCAAGACCGCCGAAGAACCCATTACTGTGGGAGGAAGAGTAAGTTTGTGTGCCTTTTTCTTCTTCTTTTTCTTCACCTCCTCCTCCTCCTTTCTTCTTTTTCTTTCTTTTTTTTTCTATCGTTTTTTGACAAAAATGCTCCGGTGTATTTGTGGGGGGCTGCACGTGCTGGGTATCAGGTCCAGCGCCAATTATGAAGAATATACAAAGCTCTCCTTCGTCTTCTTCTTTCTCTTCTCCTCTCTCGCCGTTTTTCCTTTCTTTGGGGCGCAATTTTTCTCTGAGAAGCCTAACTGCCCATCAGCAAACGACCTACAGACTCCCCCATCGCCTTCCCTCCCTTCGCCCGCTTCGATTTCTTCGTTTTCTTCTTCGTCTTCTGAATCGACCTCCAGACTCCCCCATCGCCTTCCCTCCTTCTTCTTCTTCTTCTTCTTCGTCGTCGTCGTCGTCGTCGTCTGTCCGTTCGAACACGAAGTCAGTTACCTTTTCCCCACTCGCCCCTCGTCCTGACAACTCCCCCAATCCTCTCTTCTTGTTCGACTTGCTGCATCGCCCATCAACCTCCCCCTTTCCCCACCCACATCAACCTCCCCCGAACGCCCATGCTCACCCCCCATCCACCCCCCACAACCAACCTCCCCCCTCGGAAAGCCCCCACGGACAAAAAAAAAAACCCTTCATAGTTTCAAAGTGGAATCCGACAGATCTCGTAAAGTGCAGTCGAAACCCGCATTTGAAACAAAAGAAAGAAGAAAAGGGGAAAAAAAGAAAAAAATCGGACAAGTTTTGCGCTTAACGGTCTTAACCTGTTTTCCAGTTGAGCTCTTCAAGCTGACTGGCCCCGGTTGGTTGTCCGTCCGTCCGGCCCTGGTTCATGTTTCAGTAATTGATAGCAAGCTTTCCTGACTTAGTTATATACGACCAGGTGCAGTTGCACAAGGAAAGCTCAGCCATAGCAGAGCAAACTGGTCATGTGTTACAATCGAATGGCATGGAAGAGAAGGTGCGAGGCATCCAGGAGAGCTGCGAAAGGGAGACAAGGACAGGGGGGATGTTGGAATAGGGGAGGATTGGATACAGGAGATGCGATGAAAATACAAGGGAGAGGACAAAATCACAAAAGGAGGGGGAGGAGGAAGAGGATGTAGAGTATTGCCTCCACCAGAAAAAAAAAAGACGAGGACGTGGAGTAGACGCAAGTCAAGGAAGACTCAGGTGAGGTAAGACGGGTAGAGGAGTACCAACGACCCTACCATCTTCTCACCCGAAACAGAACGCCCGGTCATTGTCGCTGCATCTTGACTGAAAGCTGTGGGTGTTCTATTTGGGTGAAGACGGTAGCTTGGTTGGCACATCCATTAACTGTTAAAATGCAAATCCAGAATAAACAAAATCAGAACAATTACATGAGACCGGTCAGTTCAATGAAAACATCTCAAGGCTGTTGTTGCCATATTACAAAACAAAAAAAAAAACAAAAAAAAAGATGGCTAGAGGAAAGCAGTTATCAGGTGCAAGGGGCGGGCAGCATAACCCATCATCAACAACTCTCCAGATTTCGAAATCACACCAAGTGGTGCCAATACTCTACTTGGGCATGCCAGCTGTCGTCCGCCCATGCCTTCGGGCACGATGGGCAGGCTCCTGGTGGGCATCTCAACTGCCCAGAAACAGAGATCCCAACCATTGTGATCAGCAGGGTCAGGACAGACCACCTGCCAGCCTAAACGAGAAAGGAACAGAAAGGAACAGGGAGGCCAGCGCACAACTGGCCACTTTTCCTTTGGACAGGCCGTCAGTCATACGACAGACTCGACACCCTGCACAGCGCAGCCATTCACACTGTGCATTCACTGGGTGCACCGCCGAACTTGTCGGGTGCATGCTACAGGCAGCATAACCCGTCAACAACTCTGCAAAGCTTGAACTCTCTCACATGGAGCACTGCCAACACTCTACTTGTACAGGCTGGTGGGCCCCCCATCCTCCTGGGCAAGGGTCAGGCAGGCTGCCGGCCAGCCCAAAAAGGAAAGTTGCCAATCAGTGTGCTGGGCAGTGACTGGGCAAACCGCCACCCTACCAGAGAAAGAAACAAAACCGGTAGGCCCACGCCGCAGCACTTGAAACTATTTTCTTCGAGCAGGACCACGGTCCCGGCACATGGGAACCCGTGCGGAAGAGCTGCATCTGTGTGACAAGACTATACAGCAGCAGCGGGTCATCCGCTGATGAAGAGCGAAGAGTGCGACAATTGCCTGTGTGTGGGCGGAGGTAAGCCCTGAGTAGTGTTGTGTGTGGTGTGAGTAAGGACACTACAGCCATGCAGGGGTGGGGTCGATATCACGACTGGTATGGTTTCACTCCTGTACACCTGTCATGGATGTAGTGGTTAAGAGACTTGGCTCTTAGGGCGCCGGTTCTAATCCCTGCGTGCACGGAGGAGGTCTGAGGCCAGAAAGTAGTGATCAGGAAACCACAGTTTGTGCACAGCGGGCCCAACACGGCCATTCACACCAGGCATGGCTTCAACATACCACAGCCCCAACGTAGCAGAAGTACCGGCGCTGGCCTGAAATGCCCCACAGTTTGGCACCGGAAGCTAACCGCACTACGATTATCAGATGGCAGAAATCATCCCACCGGCAGCATACGGTTGGGGATAACATTGCACGCGATCGTCCCATCGTGGCATTTTCAATAGAACAACGTAGTTAGGCATAACCATAGACCCGCAACGCCCCTTGGGCTACCCCTTCATGCAGTAAATTGCAAGAAGAACCTTTTCAAATTATGTCTGCCAGATTGGTCACCTTCAAGCTGAATTCGATACGCACTCATACAAGTTCATCACACCGTTTTCCACGATCGAACACATGTGCATTGCGCAATAATCAATAACGACATGGTACAGCATATAGCACTTCCTCCCTTGCGAATACAGTCCTCTTGACGTTAGCATTATTATGGCACATCAAGGAGACTATCACCTCAGTCCGTCAATTCCGATTGAATGATGATCTGATTTATTTTTCCAATCTTTCTCCAGATTAGCATTTGCTCGCACTGCGCATTCAACCTAAACAGCGACGTAAGGACAGAAAACAGAAAGCAGAAACAAAAGGAGAGGAAACAGAAAGAACATAGAAGTCAAATTCCTGCGGAGTCTCGGGAAGGAGCAGCGCCCAAACGCCACATTCGTGACAAGGCTGCCAAGAGCACTGATTTGGTGAACCAGTGGTCCGGGTCCCAGTCCTGATCGCACTGTGTGGGACAAAGTGGGACAAAGCTAGCAAGGATTGTACACAACTCGATAATGCCACCTGCGTCACACAAAATTGAACAAGGTGGGGTAATCATTCTTACCATTTGCTTTTGGCACATTGTTGAAGCCTGTAAATACTTAGACACCACCATCACTTCTCTGTCCAGGGTTTTCAACAAGCGCAATCTCCTCCTCCTGCAAGGACGACTTTTCCCGCCTTGCAGGTAGCCATCCGTGAGGAATAAACCACCGACCTCCCCATGAAGATTGCTGTGAATGGACCAGTATGAGAAATACCAGCATGACACTTGGATTACCCAACAGCCAGACAACAGTCGCTGTCGAGACTTCACCGAGGGAGTTCAAGTCTCTGTAGAACGTGAACACCATCTCCGCAGCTAGAGCAAACGTGACGCCAACACTGTAAATGGGATGCAAGGCCCTCTCCGTCGAGTCCCAGAGAGCGTTCGAAACAGCTTGAGGTATTAGGAAATGGAGCTTGACAAGTATGAGGAACGAAGCGATGTGTCCATAGAGAGCAGACAAGACAACTCCGACAACGTAGAATGGCACGCACAGGAACAGAACTGGTTTCTCGATAGGCAGCGGATGCGATTTGAGTGCCGAGTGATACAGGTTGAGGCGACTTCGCCATAGCACGATGAGCATTACGGCATTCAGAGAGACGACAGTCAAAGCAAGGAAAGCTGAAATCGCAGTCGTTACCAGGAATGGAGCGCAGTGCGGACCGGAACACCTGCTCCATTGGCAATATAGTCCAGACGTGCACTCTGGCCATGCACCGGCAAGGAAGTCGCGCCAAGGCACAGTACCCTCGTAGAGTGACCCCGCCATGCGATAAACGCCGACCACGACGATGAGCAGCACCATGAAGATTGACATCCAAGGTGCACGATCGGGCCGCATATGCATGTAAAACAGCTGCCAGATTATGCATAAAAGCTCAAGGACCAGCAGAGAAGACTGTACCCATCCCGCCACATTGAGCATGAAAATTTCCTCAAAACTAGGCATGACCTTAAAGTCCACGTAAACTGGCTCGAACGAACGGCTGTCCCCCTCCGAATAGACACTCTTAATGTCACCATAAATATGGCTCATGTTGTGATTTGAGCCCAGACCAGCATGCTCAATCTTCAGCGACAGAGTCACTTTCCGATCGTCGTCCGGCTGGTCAGCAGGACGATCCGAGACTGTTCCATCATTGGCCGAGTCGTTACCCCCCGGCTCCGAGCCTTGTTCATCAGCCACATCTGTCCAGGGCTTGTCTACAGAGGCAGCCATGCAAAACTCACCAGTTTGCATGGAAAATAGACCTTCGGCGCTGATTCCAACGACATCAGCGGGCAAGAAACTGAAATTACTCATGCTGAATCGTTTCGAATCTGACATGACGATTTTCATCCTATAGGCAAGGATGCTTGGCCGGACAGGATCGGCAGTTACATCGTCAATTTCAAGAAGGGCTTGGCCTCCATTTCCTGGGATCAGTTTACTTTCAACACCCTGTTGACTCTGACTTTCAGAGGACCACCTTCCTGTGCCAAAGTCGTGAATACTCGGACAAGAACCAACATTCCTTTTCCTCGTACTGCCAATACTTGCTGGGCTATTATTCAAGATGCTACTGCACGCCTTAACAACATCGGGGTTCATCGTAAAGTTTTGTCTGCAGCGTTTCCAAACAATAGTCTCTGCCCCAGAGGTGTGACTGCCACTACTCTCATCCTTGACGCCGGTTCCCTCCCCTACCGCTATCCCAAAAACTACACTAAGAATTACCCAAGCAAGGAGAACTGATCCTGTTCCAGCCTTGAGATCCATCATGGTAATTTTCCGTTGCCCAGATCCTTACTGAAGACTCGCCATTCAAGAGCTATCTCCTCCGTTGACTAAACTCTAGCTGTGGAGAGAACTGTGTGTTGACAATCGGTGGCTCGTGGGACAATCAGCCTTTCCTCCTCCCCCTCCTCCTCTTCCTCCTTGGTCTTAAGGAATCCCAAAAATGCAGTAGATGTCTCTGCAAAGAACGGCAAGAGAAATTCTTGACCGTTTGGGTACCAATGGGACACAGGGCCAAACTGCCGAGCACAGGGTGCCAAGGCCTTGACCTAGTCTAGCCAGGACGGAACTTCTCGCATGTCGCCGTCGCACCACAGCTTCTCCGCAAAACCTGAAGCACTAACAGGGCTGCACAGCGCCCACCCAACCAATCAAGCGCCACCCCAACTGTCTGAAGCGGCTAGTCTAGCCAGGATGGCACTTTTCGCATGTCGCCATCGCGCCGCAGCTTCTCCACAAAATCTGAAGCACTCACAGCTCTGCACAGCGCCACCCCAACTGTCTGAAGCGGCTAGTCGAGCCAGGATGGCACTTCTCGCATGTTCCTGTCGCACCACAACTTCTCAGCAAAACCCGAAGCACTCACAGCTCTGCATAGCGCCCGCCCAACCAATCAAGCGCCACCCCAACTGTCTGAAGCGGCTAAAGGTCATCGTCGGCCTTCTTTCCTTACCAGAGGATTCGTTCTCCGGTTTAATGGTTGTGCTAATGACATCTGGGGCGTTCCAGCGTGGTCGTTATATCCCGTCGATGACTTGGTGGGCTTGCGCCAGCGGCGGGAAACATCAGGCATTGTACACTTCCGTGCCTCTTCCACTGAAACCACCTTTCACATCCAATAATCGAATGAACCACACAAAAGTGTAGAATGGAGAGATTGGCAAAAAACAATGTCAGCGACTAAACACTACAATAACTACACTCATGTATTACCATTGTCAACGGTGACAAATCATCATTGGACCTACCTCCGACAATTTCTAGATCGCAAACAGATTCAACTCCGTGTTTCAGAAATAGTTTAACCACCAGTCCAATGGCCCCTCGTCTATGCGTACGAGGCTGAAACCTGCAGTGCCGAGGGCCGGTAAGAGCTCGATAGGAAAGCGCTACAACCTTGATTCTTTCCAAAAGGCCCACACTATAGATTGTAGGGCGGGCAGATGCAATTTTTGGTTCGTCAATTTAGCTTCGGACGGTCTGTGGTGGTTTCACTTGCACATTTTACTCCGACACTGTTGATTCAGGACAGGAAAAAAGGAACGTTGGCGAAAGAGCAGGTAGAATCACCACTCTCATATTCTGCCATTACCGACAGTAAATTTCAAAACCTCCTCCGTGGCCGTATCCAGACAAGGCCGGAGAGATAAAGTTTCCATCTTTAGACAGAGTCTATGTTCAGAGAAAGCCAACACAACTCCCAGGATGGTGAAAGAACCATCTCTAAATGTTTGTCACAGTACTAAGCTTCTTCGCACCACCAGCAGCTGTCCCTCAGTCCCACCACTCAGATTGGGAATGCACTGCCAGGAACCAATTCACACGTCATATCTCAAAAGCATCTGTCATGGGGAAGAAGTTCTGAAGAACCCAACACATCCGTTAAATTGGAACAATACAGAGAAGATAGATTAGCATGGCCACTGCGCAAGGGCAAAAAAAAAGCCAAAAAAAACAGCACTAACGGCCTGAAGATACCATTTGTCAATCGAGTGTCTGCGTTTGCGCAGAAGATGGAAAGGGAGAAGCTGCTGTGGCAGCAAGATGTCCACATTAACCGTCGAACAAAAACGAGTGTGGATGGGCGGCACAGACGTAAACGAGCACAGACCCGCAAAGTAAGGGGGGTCATTGCTGGTAGCAAATGCTGATGGTGGCATCTACCTACCTGCCCTACGCCATATCTCAAAAGCATCCGTCATGTGGAAGAACCCAACACATCCGTACAATTGGAACGGTACAGAAAAGATTGACGAGCATGGCCACTGCGCAAGGATGAAAAAATAAACCAAAAAAAAAAAAAAAAAAAGCTCCGCACTGATGGCCTCCAGATACCATTTGTCGATGGAATGTCTGCCTTTGAGCAGAAAACGGAAGGGAGAAGCTGCTGCGGCAGCGAGGCGTCCGCATTAATCGTCGAAGAGAAGCGGGCGCAAATGGATGATATTATGATACAGATGTAAATGAGCATAGACCCGTGGCAAGCGCTGATGGTATCCCTCAATCAAACATGTTCTCAAGTGTGAAGAACATATGCTGGTTTGAGTTGGTTCAATTCAGTAGATGCTAGGTCAATTCTTGGACGACAACGCTACGCTGATTATTGATCGAGTTGTCGAACAGAAGACAGAGCAAGAGGATGCTGGAAGAAAGTGATCTGTGTGCTCAGAGAAAAAAAAGGTGGTGGTGAGATTAGAGGGCGAAGGTTATGTCAGGATTCTTGTTTATCTTCAGATTCTCTTTGTCTTCACTTGAACTGCATGATCTGCAACGTTGAATGAACAGGAATTGACTTCACACTTGTCGTGTACTCGTGCAGTGCACTGGTGAGTGTATCATGTGCACAATCGCGATGCTGGGCTCTGTGGGGTACACTGCCACTCTGTGCAGGTGGTGCGGAAACGGGGAGGGGGGGGAAGATGGAATAGGGGGCAGCATAAGGGCTTTGCTGGAGTCAGAGTGGTCTCCATTACAGCCAGATACTAGAGGAGAAGTCCTTGTATTATTACGCCCTCAAAAAAGGCACAGAGAGAGTGTGGCATACTGGGCAGCCACACGGGCCTGCAGGGCCCGACCAGTGTTCTCAGCCTAAAAGCCTGAAAACGAGGGCTTACAGGCCCTGTGTCGTTTCAGCCTAAAAAGGGCCCTCCAGGCCCTGCGTCTTTTCAGCCCGAAACGGAGGGCCATTTTCAGGCCCTCATAAGGACAGACCTGCCCTGAAACTTAGGCACCAGACCAGGGTTCTAGCACAGGCCATTTTGGGCCTGTTTTCAAGACAACCTTTGTTTGAACTTCAACGCCAGGGTCTGGCACGTTTTGGCATTGGCAAGAGCAGCCTCCTGAACGGGCCAGCACTATATAAGACTGGCCCGCCCTGCAGGCTGCAGGCAAGAGCAGCCTCCTGAACGGGCCAGCACTGTATAAGACTGGCCCGCCCTGCAGGCTGCAGGCAGTCATGAGGTAGTTCATAGGGACTTCCCAGGTACTTCACGTGGAGCGCTGCAGTAGTAGTAGTAGCGTTAGCAGTAGTCTTCAGGGCTGGGCGCTATTAGGAGCTAGAGTAGCGTTGGAGAGAGAGAGATGGTTGGCGGAGGCCTGAGAGACTTACATGTGGTGCCATAGCTCCAGCTTCATCTTCGATGTACCTGCACGCCACCTTCACAGGTTAGTACCGGACTCTGAGAGAGAGAGAGAGAGAGAGAGAGAGAGAGAGAGAGAGAGAGAGAGAGAGAGAGA
>BFEA01000159.1:1660185-1671627 GCA_003427395.1 Chara braunii | reverse complement strand
AAAAATCAGTCATGTAGCCAAGTTGTCAGATTGCAGAAACAAAAAAAAAAAAAAAAAAGCAAACACGATTTCGTCCGTAAAAATGACTGGATACATTCCTCTAAATGCCAGTGTGATCGGGGTTACAACTTCTAAGGAAACACAGCTCGAGGAGATCACGGATTCAGATTGTCAGATTCCAAAAACAGAAATGAAAAGAAAAGAAAATATGGATTCAGTAGTGAAAATGGGTAGATACGTTCCTCTAATTGTCAGTGTGAAGGGATTTACAACCCTCGTAGGAAACACAGCTAGATCAGATCATGGATTTCGCACTGCCTTGTTGGTAGGGGATTCATAATAAACAAACGAGATAGAAAAAAAAAAAAAAAAAACAAGTTTCAAAATGTGACCGTCTTTGTGGTAAGATACATTCTGTAGAGGAAGACTGTGAGCACGACCTCCTCGATTACCCTGCCCGACATCATTGCAATACATAAAGTTTTTTTTTTCCTCTTTTCCTTTCACGCGCGGGTAAAAAAAAACAAAGATCTATGGGATTTGTCAACCTTGTGTCCCACCTCCGAATTCTTCGAGTACAAGCTAAAACTTGTAATTTTCCGACACTAGCAAAGGTACTAGCGGTTTAACGGTCACGTCGGCTAATTTTGCCTAGACGAGGAACTAGTGGTTTAAACACTCATAAAATTATATTTTTTTCTCTTTCACACCTTTCACTATCTACCTACCATTACTCATAAGCCTGTACAGTGGACCCCTTCAAGCATAATGAGTGGTAAGACTATTCTTGAAAAAAAAAAATCATAAATAAAAAATGTGAAAACAGTGCAAGGATTGACCCATAAAGATTTAGGAATCCCCAGCTAAAATGACCAATATTTTAAATCACCAATACCTTGCCCAACCAATTTTTTTTCACTTCCTAAATTCATGAAAGACGTCAACAAGCCTGGTACAAGCTCGGTAGAGCCTTGACACTAGTGCGGGTGGTCGTTGCTTTCGAAAACAACAAAAACAAGCGATAAAAAAAAATACAAACACAAAAAAAAAAAAAAAAAAAAAACCCTCTTGCGTACAAAAAATATGACACGACTTGCCTCTCATAACGACGAGGACGACGACTTTGAGATCTAGACTCGGAAGGATTGATGTCTAACCGCACTGATCTCCACACTTCGAGATTGAGAATGAATATTTCACGAAAACATCGGTTGTTATAGAGAAGATGACTCGGTGCAACATTAGGTCTCGCTTTACGACTCTCCACCTTCACAAAAGAGCAAAAAAAGTTGGTGTGTCTTTCCAAGTTATAAGATTCATTCCCATTTTTCACACTTACTAGATAAAGGAGTGAGGCTAAATGGTTCAAATTGGAAAAAAAACACACACGAATATAAAGTTTTGTAACTTTTGTCATTTGTGCACGTGGTGAGTCGTAGAGTAAGGTTGTTGGATTTTTGAATGAATCTCCCACAAAAACATCGGAAGATACAAAGCAGATGAACATGTTCTGCACAACATATCACACAAATACAGAGAATTAACATTTGTCCAAAAATAAAAGAAACCCAAATTGAGAGGGGAAAAAAAAAAACGATAATTTTTGTTTTTTGTGAGCGTGTTAGGTAAAGCATCGAGGTTATGCATCCTTTGAATTACCGTTAGCTATGCTACTGTAGACAAACAAAATGAAAATGAATTTTTCTCTACATCGTGGAATGATACAAAGAAGGTTAGTAGCACATGAACCGTCATTTTCTACTTTACGACGGACAAAAAAAAAAAAAAAAAAAAAATCTTCCCTTAGAACGAGGAGTGATAAATTAAAGATTAGCATGCCGATGAACCACATTATCTCATCTGCTACTCTTTCTTTTGGATGACCTGACGAAGTTATTCGAACCTCGACATCAACAACGCTTTTGACATTCACGGTCACACTTAAAGAGAAGAAAAAAAAAAAAAAAAAAAAAAAAGATGAGGAAAAAAAACGTAATTATTAGCATACAATTATCAGTCACCCTCTTTGAACGGTGATTCCCCTCCTGTATCTCTTATGCCCAGTACATGCTTTTGCACGAAGCAAGGAGATTCGGTAACGTTCTAAAATAATGGTTTGAGAATGGTGTTTCGAAGACGTAGTTTAAAAAATTAATGAGCATGACACCCATCTCAAAGGGATTTTAAACCACCAGTACATAAACTAGCTAAGTTAAGAATCCAACCGAACCTCTTCTAAAATTTTGCATCAGTGGTTAATAAGGTAAACTGTTTTTATTGCTGAAACTTTTTTTTTTACCAAATTTTTACTTTTATGGTATATATATATATATTTTTTGTTGGAATTGTATCTTGTGACCATTTTTTAATGTTCTAACGTGTTTCTGTCCGGAATTCTTTATGGTGACCATTTCAAAAATATGTTGAAAATTCTAAAAATTCTCAATATGCCTAGGCTACCAGAGTGACTCGGGGTCACTCGCCCGGCCGGGTTCAAGAAAATCAAAATAATAAAATAAATATTTTTAATTTTTAATTGTTATTCTAAATTTGGTGAAGAATTTCGATGTGACCTTGAGACAAAAGTTATTCAGTTTATTTTTCTGCATAGCATAGTTTGTTTGGGATTTTTTTTTTTTTTTTTTTTTTTTTTTTTTTGCTGGGGCCTTCCCTGGTCCTTGCACGGGCTGGCCACCGGGGGACCCGGGCGGCCCAGCTGGTAGCCTAGCAATGCGCAAAATTTCATTTAAGTGCATTCTTGCTTTGTTGATTTTTTTTTTGTTGTTTGTTAATATGTTGTCCACCCTATGGAATGATGCAAATTTTGGTTAAAATGTTTTTAAAAAGGACAAACGTCGTCTTCGAGCGATCCTTCTTCTTGAGAAGAAGATGATTGAAACCATGTATGATATAAAATTTATTGAAAAATCGCATCCAACAACTCATCAATCCGAGGAAGGGGATACACATCTTTCATTATGATATGATTTAGTTTTCAGTAATCGATACATATTTTAATACCTCATGTATTTTTTTTGTACGATAACCACAAAAAAGGACCAGGATCTTATTGCGAGTTCGATCCATCCATTAACTTCGAACTCCTTGACCTTTTGAAATACAGTTGATCATTGTGTCGGGGAATATCGATAAAGAGTGCAGCTGATGGATGGGTGATTCCTCGTAAGAATCTCATGTTCAATCACATTCGTCTTTCTGATATCGTGGTCATATAAGCTCAACACAGTAGTGTATCCATGCAAAACATTCTTTAAGAGTTTATGTATCTCTTAGGGAACGTGAGATGGGATCGTAATCGTAGGGTTGTGTCTGGAGGTTTCGAGGATAATCTCAATCAACTTTGGACGCCTTCGTTCTACACTGGAGAACATCGAGTTACTTGTCCGTACCGAAAACACTTTGGCTAACATTTGTGATTCATCCGGGCTGATCATCTCAGTCTCTTTTCCTTCATCATTGATTTCAGGGTCCGCAACGTTCGTTGCAATTTTTAGTCATGTAAGTTTCATCATTTCTTTCATCAGATCTGGGACGTCAATAATCGTTGTTTTCGCCTCTTCTTTAATTAGTCCTATCATCATTCCCTTCATAAATAAGGGTCTCCGTGGGAAGGTAGGAAAGTCAAGATACTGAGTCATCTGCTGAGAACACAAGATTCGTGAAAACCTAACAAAACCAGAAAACCCAACATTTTGTATATAGTGAAAAAATAGAAGTCAAACTTCAAGTTTTATTTTTGATTAAAAAAAAAAAACATTTTCGACCACTTTCCGAGAGACAAGGCAAAACATCACGCAAACAGTTGAGCGATCCTTGAGATGTGGAAGAAAACTCGTTCTTGCAAAAATTCTATTATAGGACTATAAGTCATTCTCAATAGACCTCCAGAAACGCAGAGCTCCAATAAAACAAACTCGAAAGTTGTAAAAAAACAGTTTTAGTAAATTCTGGCATATAGGACTATATGTCGTTTTCAACATTTATAGACTCTATAAAGCAATTTTGAAGTTATTAAAAAAAAAAAAAAAAAAAGTAAAAATTTTCTCAAAAAATATATGTTATGTAAAATAATAGTAGAAACAACTTTTGGCTCGGAAAAAACTTCAAATTCATAGTCAAACGCAAGCTAAAAATTAAAAATCAAACGAAAAAAAATAATAATAACATTTTAAAAAAAGAAAGTTTTTCCAGAGATAGGATAATATGTTATAGCCAACAGAAAAAAATTCCAGAATTAAATTATCATTCTATAGTAAAATTAATTTCTAAATTTTAAATTTTCATTCCATCTTAAAAAATGTCATTCTAATTTTAAATTTTTTCGTCTTACTTGAAAACTCTCATTCCAAAAATGGGGTATCCCTTTTTATTTGAACTGGAGGCTAGAGATGGAATAGAAGTTTGGATGAGTTCATGAAATATTTTAATTGGACTGTCATTCTAAGTAAGGATTTCCAGTCATAAATAGGTTAATCCAATCTAAAGTAGAAGATATTTGTTGTAGTAAAATGAAAGTTTAATTAAAACATTTCATTAACTCATCCAGACTTTCATTCCATCTTGAACAAATAGATGTAGTTGGAAGGGAAAACGTATATTTAGACAGAAACTTATTAAATAAAATAAGAAATTTTGGAATTGGATGAACATTGGAATGGAAATTTATAAATATGAATGATTTATTTCTTATGATTTTTTTTTTCAACTTTCATTTTTCGTGGGAATTTTTCTGTTGGCGAATGTATTAATAAACAAGATAACATGTTCGCACATTCGCCATACCCTCAAACATATTCGTCGTGATACACAACTTATAGGACTATACACATGATCTTTTATGATAATTAAAAACATTGATATTTCAATTTATAAATATATGATGCTCTGCCTAGTAATGATTTAGTGTGAAAAATTTTGTTTTTTTACTCGCCACTTCCAGTGGTTCTCAATTTTTTTTTTTTTAATTTGTTTTGTGTTTTTTTTACTTTGCAAAAAATTTTGCTCCTGTAGAAGGCCTAAAAACCGTACTCTCAGAATACTAAATAAATTTCGTTCAAACCCAACATTTTTTTTTTAAGGTTTTCATGAATCCTATGTTTGATACTTTTCTCGGAGAGAAAGTTCGCCTTCGTACAAGGTGCGAGGGGTTTCCAAAAGATCGACCATGTCCACGATCTGTACGGTGGGTTCCCCGAGAAAAGAAACCGTTGAAATGCGCGTTTCTGCCAGAGGGAGAGAGGACGGAGAGGGAAGGGGAATAGAGCTAGATCTAGTGCTTTCAATGTTCAGACAGATGGACCGTGTGGTTCTTGGAAGAATTTCAAAATCTTCCTTGGTTTCTTGTCCAAAAAGTCGAACTAACTCGTTTCATTCTTCTTCTAGGGGTATGTGATTCAACAGTTCTGCATAATGTTTTTCATCATCTTTCTTTGCTGAGAAAGATTCGTCATCATTTTCGGACGAGGAGTTCCTCTCGGTTTTCCGTGTTCCGATCATTCTTATCATCATGGTCTGTCCTTTTGACCTCATGATCTTCCTTACATGCCACATAGAAAGTTGCAAGGGAAGGGTTTGAGGTTTCCTCCCGTGTGAGTGAGGATGAGTTATTTGGTGTCGAAATATATTCGAGCGCTAACCCCAATAGCCCAGAGTAACCCGAGCAATACGAAGTATGATTGTACATCTATCACCAGAGCATTAACCAAAACGTACACTCACCTAATTTTGACGGCTACATTTTCGATAATCCCAACAATGTTAATGGTTTCCTCGTCTGCCGAGACATAGTTATTGTTCCTTGAGATGGGGGATATAAAATTTAAGCGTCACGTCTTTCGAATCGTATCTAGTGAGATGGCTACGACCCACGAGGAATGATCCGACATCAGTCAACACATTGAACGACTTCCCCCAGACCTCATAGTAACATTCCGCTCTTCTCTATAGTAATGGTTGGACGCGGATGAAGTAATGTTTCTCTGCATATGCTATTCTTGCTAGATGGGTGGTTTCTGAGACCTCATGTTTATTCTTTGGTGGGTCCGGGGGGAATGTGCTGGCTCCACTACTACCTCTTCTTTCTTCTTCAGCATCCTTTTGGATGCACTGGTAGGTAAACCTTTTCTGTTTTTTATTGCATTGCTACAAAAGTCTTGTCATTGGTAATTTTAGAGATAGTCAATAGATGTTCTACTATAACGAAGACTCAAATATCTTATCTCTTAAATGCTTGTAAGACATTGATTTCCGCGGTCCGATACTGAGGTACCGGTTCCGATTCACATTCCACTCATTCAGACTCTTCTTTTTCCGGTCGAATGACCCCAATTAATCCAACTAATTGGAGATATTCGGTTGAGTCGACCACTTCGGTCGTTTCAAATGAAGTGTCTGAGGTGGAGTTAGTTACTTCTGAGGAGGGGAGGGAAGAAGGAAAACTTTTACCTATTTCTCATGTCCCTTCTGGCAGTGCAACCATTCTTCAATGATTCATCGCTACGGTTGTTGCAGCCGCGGTAGGTGGGGGTTGTTTTCTTCTCGGGAGCAGGAAGTCCGGGGCGAAGTGTTCGGGCTGCTTGCAATTATAACATTCTATTCTTCCCGAGGAGATAACAGCTGGTTGAGCGACAATAGGAGCAGGGAGGGCAACTTGCATTTCAGTCGGCGAGGAAGGTAGCAGAGGATACGAGGCAAGAGGGTGAGCTCGCGTTGTTTTCACAATTGCTATTTCCTTTAGGATGTGCTCTAACTGATCCATATGCAATGTTTGCGTTTGTAACAAATGATTCGTCCATTCCGATTGTAGGGATATAGTGGTGTGGATCATTGAGCCAAATGCATATTGGTAACAGATACTTAGGCCGAGGTTGAAGATGAGGTCGCGCTCATGTAAACCTCTCTAAGAGGAGGGGGAAAATCAAAAGGGGAAGGCGGGGAGGTAGAAAAATGGTGGACATGAATTGATGCAGGACTATCAGGGGTTTGAACACCGGAACTATGGTAAAATTGCCCTATCGATCTGAACCAAGATAGGCGTTTTGCTGCCACATCTTCGATTGTCTCTGCTATATCCTCGTCCCCCTGGTTTATGTACTTATGTGTATCCATCGAATCCAACTCAAGTTCCTTCACGACGATTGCGGATAATGTAGAGGTCGTAGGAGAGACTTTCTTTTGCAATTTTGCCCTCTGGGCTGGATTGCGAAGATGGTCTATAAACCAGTCACGGGCAGCGTTCTCTTCCCGTTCAGATTTGTCCAACGCAGTCAGGAGTTATGTTCCTTACGAGAAGGGCGATGACTCACGGAAGGTCAGCCGCATCGTAACCCTGAGCTTCCAATGCCTCAAGCCAGACTTCTCGGTGCGTGTGATTAGGATAGAAGGGAACGGTGGAAGGAATACTCACCATTATGTAAGGGGTTTGTACATTACCGTTGGCCATTGCAGCCAACGGCCTTGCTTTGGCTGACCTGTTCGGAGTGACAGGAGGATTTCTTCCATCTATTTGAGCTCGTCCTCTCACCAGCTCGTCTCGTTAGTACTAAAACTTACATGTGTTGGCTCCAATACCAACCTCACGCCCTGTCCTATCTTCCGATACGAGTTGTGTTGTGGGGAAAAGACCCTGAACAGTAAAATGGGGTGTGCCAATGATTTTTGGGAAATTCATTGTGGGGACTCAGACGGAACTGAAGCCCCGCGTGTGGTTCCGGTTTTAGCGAAAACGGGTTATTGGCGCGTGGAAAGGGAACAGGTGTGCACTGTTTCAAACATCCATTCAATCTAAAAACTATCGTTGTACTTTCGCGCGGGCTACTCGTCATCTCTTAAAGTGAAAGGGCGAAGGAACGCACGTGAGATCTTGTTTTCATATCAGATCTCGGTGTCGCTTATTATAGAGCTTAGAGTCTGACGTGGAGGGCCTCAACCTGGTCACACGTTTCTTGTGTTCGTCTTCACTACGTCACGGTGTTCGAAAGTGGAACCTTATTTTCCGGTAAAGCTTTATGCGACGACAATCGTTGCACAGGGTGTTGGGCCAATGGGGTTCCATTGCCGTCCACGAGATGACAATCAACTCATTAAAGGAAACAACAGTGAATACGGAGGAAAGCGAGTGTCAACCATGACAAAACCAGCACCTACAAATCCAGAACACCTCATCTCTAGTGGGAAGTAGTATGATCTTCCGCCCATCTTGGCGTCGGCTTCCCGTACGTCCCACTCGCAGACACGTGTCCTTTCCACATTACAGGGGAATGGCCAAAATGGGGGTGCGGCAAGTCGGCACCCAACCGGATCGGAATGTTTGGTCCACATGGCACGAACAAAAACCAGATTGTGCCTACCTAATCAGTCCATTATCCAATCACGGAAATAAGCAGACACCACGCCATGCATTAATTCCAATCATCATGTAAAATAATCCAGTCGAGACAATGATCAACTGACATTTGTGCGAGCATGTATCATATCAGAATCTTAATTTGCTCCTATCGTCGGAGCGAAAGCTCAATCGATACATACAAAAAGCGGTCACTTATGCATAAATCATCAAGCACTAGGAAGCAATGAAAAGGGTGTGGCAAGATCGCTTGAGCTTGTTGGCCTCTCAAATTCAACGATGTCCATCCCACGAGATCCGATTGAATTCAACGAGGCGAACAAGCTAAAATCTCAGGGACTCGTAGGGACGTAGGAACTTTGTCAGAACATTAATTTTGGTCATTCATGACAAAAATACAAAGAGAGACAAAAAAGGGGGAAAGGGGGGGGGGGGAAGAGAACGTCGGAGATATCGCTTGACCGAAGAAGAGGAGTAAAGGCAAAGAAAAAATACTAGTAAGCACATAAATAGATCTTAGACTTGAAAACGACAATCCGCTGTGAACTTAGCTTCGAAAAGAATAAGAGGAAGAATCGAAGATCAAAGGCGGGCAAGCCTTCCGTTCTCTGACCATGGCCCCAAGCCACATGCACAAGCATGTTCCTTACCCTGGTACTGGTGATCCCGACCACCACATACCAACCACCACACCACAGCGGTCGTCACCTCGCCAACTCGGCTTCTACACCAACTTACCCAGATCCAACAGTCCGTCGCGCCCACCCGACACACAACCTTGTGAAATTGCAGTCAGCTCGTTAGGACTTTTCAACCTGCCGTGCATTTCTCTCACCTAGCCACGACTTCCTAGATGTTGGTAGTTGGGTTGAGAGAGAGTAATTCGGAAGCGCTTGTGGATTTTATAGTTGCGCTCAGGGAGCAGCAAAAGGAGAAGCATGGGGTAAGGACTGGGAGGAGTGAAGAAGAAGTTTGAGATGATCAACTCGGAAAGCTATACCGATCCCGCAGGCTCCTTGCGCAGCCAATCAGATTACTTCGTGCAGGGGAAAGTTCCTCCTTACACGACGCCAATCAGCAATTTCGAGTACCTTGGGCGGGATGGGTAGGGAGTTCCGGTATCGGGATGTCGGTGGGAAAAAGAAAAGCGCAAAAAGTAGCGTGAAGCGGATCCAAGATCCAGGCGAGAAGGAGTGGGGGTGAAGCACAGGAGAGAGAGAGAGAGAGAGAGAGAGAGAGAGAGAGAGAGAGAGAGAGAGAGAGAGAGAGAGAGAGAGGATCGAAAACAATTACAGAAGAAGGGAAAAAGGCGCGAAGAACAGGACAAGAAAGATGATACGGGCTTTAGCGAGGGAGGTAGGGGGAAGCTTGCAGGTACCGCGCTCGTGCTTGAGAGAGAAGGACCTCAAAGCAGTTGTGCTCCTTCCCAAAACTATTTCAATAATACGAACTTCAAATGTTATACAAGCGTGCGGGTTTGAGTACGCAAAAATCCTACATCTATTCATTTGCCTACTGAAAATTCACTGATCTTCCAAGGGCGGGTATGAGAAATTCTCGATGCAAGAAATGACACATTAACGAAAAAGACGCCCGTACATCCCAGAATTTCCAACCGTTGAATCAAATTATTCGCGTGCTCCTTAGGGCGCGCGCAATTCCTACGTAAATGCATGAATTCTGAAAGGAAATTTTAACCAACAAAAAAAAAAGACGTCGACTTCGACTCGGGAGGGCCTGATTGGTTAACAACTTTCTGCCTAGTCGGTAATACAGCAATAGAGGGGAAGGGAATAAAAGATAGTTTAACAAAATTTGGGGGCTTCGAAAGATGGTGTAGGTATGGAAGTTGGCACATCACATGTGTCAGATGCTTTGAAGATCACTCTTTGATTGTTGTTATCCTTTTTTTTTTTTTTTTTTTTTTAACTACTACACTATGTTTTTCTCTCAATTTATTTTTGCCTTTCACTACCTTCCTACCACTACTCCTCAGACTATATAGAGGGGACCCCTGCAAGCGTAAACCATGTTGCCCCCCGCCCCAACAGCGGTAGTCAGAGATGGGTTGAGGCCGCCGGTGGGGGTCCGGCTAATGCAAAGACCGAGCATTTTGCCAGTAGTTGCGCCTCCCTTTTTCAACGTCCCCCACCCCTCATTGAGTAGCACCAGAGACTATGACCAACACTTTCCCACACGACCCACTCCCACTCGCACTAGCACTCCAACCGTGTTAGTCATAGACCCCTCTAATACTGATCAGGGGTATCCAGAGGACTATGGTTGTTGTTATCATGAATTTAGTCCTTCTGTTATAATTTTTTTTTTTCCAAAAACAATTCAGCTTATTTATTACCACACAAAAAGGATGAGGTCGAGAATCCCTCCACATCTCAACCCGGAAAACAAAGAACAAGAACAAACATACTGGGACCATTACCCAACTTACACCACCAGTACTTGACCCAACTATCAACTCCGAGCCTCGGCCTACCCGTAGGCCCGACCAACCCTTGTCGAGGCTCAGACTACCGGGCATTCAAATCCCGGAGCTCATCTTCAAATATTCGGAAAAAAAAAGAGGAAAAAGAAAAAACATTGTTCTTCTAAAAGAGAATAATGAAAAAAAAAAGGAATAAACGAGGGACTTAACTTTTTGTGATGCGTGGGAGGGAGGGACGGAGGGGGGAGAGAGAGAGAGAGAGAGAGAGAGAGAGAGAGAGAGAGAGAKGGCCAGAGAGAGAGAGAGAGAGAGACCGCCTCTCTCTCTCTCTCTGGCCATCTCTCTTTTTTTTTCTCTCTCTCCCGAGAGAGAAAGAAAGAAAGAGAGAGAAGGCGGTCTCTCTCTCTCTCGCTGGCCATCTTTCTCTCGCTAGCCATCTCTCTCTCTTTCTCTCTCGAAAGAGCAAGAGAGAGAGATGGTCAGAGAGAGAGAGAGACCGCTTCTCTCTCTCTCTCTGGCCATCTCCCTTTCTCTCTCTCTCTTTCTCTCTCTGTCTCTCTCTCTCTCTCCCTCTCTCTCTCTCTCTCTCTCTCTGACCATATCTCTCTCTCACTCTCTCTCTCTCTCTTTCTTT
>BFEA01000159.1:1612134-1641477 GCA_003427395.1 Chara braunii | reverse complement strand
AAAAAAAAAAAAAAAAAAAAAAAAAAAAAAAAAAAAAAAAAGAAGAAGAAGAAGAAGAAGAAGAAGAAAGAAAGCCACTTCTCCTTGTGCTGCACCTTGTGAATGTTTTTTGCAGAGAGTTCGTGCAGTGCAGGAGGGAAGGTTCTGAGAGAGCAGGTGGAGAGAGACTTTGAATTGGAAGCCTGAGAAAGGGGTTCACATATTCCAGCACACAACTGTCACTGGAGGTAAGGAAGTACACTGTCACAGTCTGTCAGGCAGAGAGAACAAAGAAGATAGTGATGGAGAGGCAGCAGAAGATTGCAGAGCTGGAAAGGTAGAAGGCCTGGCCAGGGACCAACTTGGAGGCGAATGCGAATGCGAATGCGGAAAAGAGAGGGAGGCAGAAGAAAAAGGCGGTGGAAGATTTGAAGCAGGTGCCAGCTGGAGAAAAAAAGAGTGCAGGATGGTAGATGAAAGGTTGGGCGTCGCTGTGGACGATGACAGGTTTGGTACATCAATACATCTCTCTATGCTGATACTCCAATTTTGGAAATTTGGAGTAGAAAATGTAGAACGTATTAAAGATGTTTTTTTTTTTTTTTTGTTTTATGCTTAATTTCTTTCATTGCGTTGTATGATATGATAGATATCATATCATATCATGTAGTATATCCCTTACGGGATTTGAAAGCTAGTAAACATCAGAAAGATGGGTATCAGCATAGAGAGATGTATTGATGTACCAAATTGGCTAATACTAGAAGAGTTGTGTGGATGCCAGCTTTTGCCAGACTGAGCAGGAGAATCTGGTTGATGCATGTCCGTCGGTCGGGACATCCGTAAAAATTGGAATGACACAGAGAAGGAAGATTAGCATGGCCCCTGCGCAAGGATGACACCCATGAATCGAGAAATAGTCCCAAGTTCAGAAAAAAATAAAAATATATATATATATAAACTCCGACGAAACAGTTTGTCACAGCCCCTCGTTTGTTGTCCTCTTCTCTCTCTCTGCCTACGGTTTACCGTCGGCAGTTCTATTTGTGACGATATATATATTTATATACCAGCGCTCCGGACAGGCCAAACGCCCGAATCCGAATGCCTGAACGCACGGGACCCCTTGGGGATGCATTCAGCCGTTTCGAACTGAACGACGACCCCAAAAAGAGAAAACCAAAAAAAAAGCACTTCAACAAAATCTGAAACGAAGATATGTTATGAAGAAAAATGAAATAGACAACACTTGCCTGAGCATTACATCCAAATTCGATACCAAATTTGACACAAAAATAAAATACCGATAATAAAACTAATAATAATAATAATAATAATAAATAATGAAAAGAGAATTAAAATTAGTGATGAGCGAGCACGTTTTCAACACCGCCATCTTTCCCGATTTTTCATTTTTTGGGGGGCACAGCCAAATGCCCTGAAAATTTACAGATGTGTACTGCACATAATAAAAAAGTCGTTAAAATGTTTTTACAAAATATTAAAATAATGAATTTGTTTAGGCCCCGCAATAAAGGGGGAAAAAAAGTAAAAAGTGAAGAAGAAAAAAAAAATAGTAAGTGGGCGAGCACGTTTTGACACCGCTGTCTTTGGCGATTTTTTTTGTTTTTTAGCTTAGCAAAACGACTTCAAAATTTATAGGCATGTGCCCCACATCATATAGAACTCACAAAAAAAGATTCAGAAACAAAAACGTATTTTCAGGCCCCGAAATCATTTTTGGCGGGGGGCAAACGCCGTCGGGTTGGACCCCGAACGGGACCCTGAACGCGTTACGGACGTCGGCCCGGGGACCTCTGTATGTACAGGCTGGTGACCCTGATTATTATTATTATTATTATTATTATTATTATTAAATAATAATATGATAAAAAACGAACATCCTAACAAAAAAAAGTGAGGAGGACCAGGTGCAAGCACCTGAGAAATTGTCGAAGATTTCTTCAACAAGTCTATCTTGGCTGCAGATTACACAAACCCGAAGGCTTAGAAATTGTTTCCAGATGCATCGAATGCCTGCTACCATCTTTACCCAAACAGAAGTCGCTGTATCTAGACAGAAAGTGGCCCAAAATACAGCTATGACGACCTAACGTTCCATTCGGACGAAGACAGTATGGCTCCATCCTAGCAGCAGTGGCCAAACTCCAACATTTTTGAATGTACCGGGACCGCTTCAAGATTCAGGTGCAGTTATGAATCTCTGGGATGTTGGCATTTGGCGAGTGGTGCGGCAAGGCACGGCCCATGCAGACAAACGAATCTCCGTCCTCCCTCCTCTGGCCCCAAAGAAGATCTGAAGAGCAAGTTGGCCTCCAGCCCAGTCACTGTGGGGGTGTGCATTCAGCTTTTTGCCAAATTCAAGCGCATGACGGGCCGACATCTGCACAAACACCAGTATAATTGTCTTCCTCTCAACACCACGCCCCGGATCGTACCCGTATGCGGACGGAAATGGGGTTTGTATTCATTCATTATGATCAAGGGGCAGAGGTCGAGACTTGTGGACGAGAGGGAGGAGAAAATTGAACACTCTACCGATTGTTTCTATTCTGGAGTTCCCCTCCTCGTATTTCTTGCTTACATGCTGTTTCTTGAAAGCAGCGCCATTCCCGTCTGATTTTTTGTTGTTCAGTATCGGTAACAATATCTACAAGTCGTCGATTCCAAATACAATATCTACAAGTCGTCGATTCCAAATACAATATCTACAAGTCGTCCATTCCAAATACAATTGTGTTAGTTAACATTTCTTCTAGTTCGTCTAATATACAAGCAGCGAAATTGCTGTGAAAATAGAAAAAGATCGAGTGCATTCTGAATTCTCCACAGAGGCTGGTGAAAGGCATTCCACGATGCAGACCCCCCAAATTCGAATTTCGGGGTCTAGGTCTCAAGCCAAGGAAGGCCAAGTCTGCCAGTTCCGAAAGGTCATAGTCGGGTACACTAGAATTCAAGTCCAACAGGCCCCCGGTGAACACTAGGACAGTCACATTCTAGGGGCAAAGGTTGCGCTCTTTACGCAAAAGTCACAACATCTCATATTGAAAAGTCCATATAGAAAACTCATATCCCACGGGCAAAGGACACTTTCCCAGGCAAACGTCCGTGTCCCAGAGGCAAGAGTCACAACCTACTGTCAGTCAAAATTCATGCTCCACAGGTAAATACTAAAAAGTCGTGACTCACAGGCCCAAGCAGCAGCACACCAATGGAAATTCGGGACAAGTACCAGGCCTTGTCAATGACATTCTGAAGCAAGCAGGCCACGGGAATGTGGTACCAGTACCAAATCATTGACTCGAGCCAAACGAAGCAGAGGCCGGGACGAGTTGAGGCTCAGTCCAAGTCAATATAAGGACTGGACTGGCCAGCCACATTTCAGGCCTGGGGGAGATTGCTCATTAAAACGAATTCGAGCTTCCTCGATAATCATTTTCAATACTGAATTCATTATCCGTAATGCGTCGCCCAAAGTGCAATCTGAGCACCTGTGTTTTGCCTGGAGTGTATTTTCAAACTGTTTTTTGCGACCCCCGCGTAGGCTCCCCTTATATAAAAAAAAGGGGCAGCAGATCATCTTTGGAACGAGTCTATCCCAGGTAAACTCAGCATTACTTTCCCTCCCTCAATTCACAGTCCATTCATAGTCAAACTCAGGTGCCACTGGGCATTTTATCAGTTAAAAGTTTGTGGGTGTACCAGCTGAGCTAGTAGGCCAATCTCTGTGTGTGTTGTTCTTTCTTCACAAAGTCTTTCCCTATATCAACATTCTGAAGTCTGTGTTTTTTCTCTTTTGTTTCTTGCACTTCCCCTCTTACATTCTCATCTCACAGACAATGCTCACGGTGCTGCCACATTTTAACCTGGTCTGGTTGAGCACGCGCTTCGCCACGCCCCCCGGTATATGGTGTAACGGCCACCTTGCATACTAATATGAAAAGGAGGGAGAGGAAATGCGGACTCCGATTTTTTTTTTTTTATTTATTTTTTTTTTTTTTTTTTTTTTTTTTTTTTTTTTTTTTTTTTTTTTTTTTTTTTTTTTTTTTTTTTTTTTTTTTTTTTTGTTTGTTTTTTTGTGTTCAATTTGAGGTGCTCGTTTGTATGCGCTTAGTAATTCTGCATGGGGGTAGGGGAGGAGGGAGAAAGGGAAGAGGAGAGAAATGGGGGAAGAAGAATCAGCAAAGCAGAAGGACGGACTTCACTGGGTTCTCGGGTCTGATCTGCAGAGCGGATTGCCACGGAATGAGAGAGGAGGAAGGCCAGTGTTGAGAGGGGGGGGAGCACATGAGTGCAGAACAACAGGGTACAGTTTTCATGGCGGAGGCCGGCATGTGCGTGTATGTTCAATATGTGTAATTTCTGCGGGAACAGTATGTGACACACATAGTCCATGGTTTTTGTTCTTTTCTCGCATTCAGTTCATAGTTCACCTGGAAGCTCACAACGATTAGAAGTGTGGCTAGGGACTACTACATCAGGGCATCAGTTGTGGGGCGGTCGTTGAAACTCTCAACTGCCACTGAATTCGGGTCAGACGGCCATAAGGCCCACACTGGATATGTGAAGCTTAGAAATTCCGAGAAATGATGACATTAAACAGTTTCGGAGATCCAGTGACCAAGCACTCAAAAATGCAGAATACAGCAGCCCAATACCAGCATCCTTATCAAAGGTAGGTGCCTCTCTCTCTCTCTCCCTCTTTGCCTCTCTCTCTCTCTCTCAAAAATGCAGAATACAGCAGCCCAATACCAGCATCGTCATCAAAGGTAGGTGCCTCTCTCTCTCTCTCTCTCTCTCTCTCTCTCTCTCTCTCTCTCTCTCTCTCTCTCTCTCTCTCTCTCTGTGTCTTCTGATCTTCCTCATGCACGCTCTCTCTCTCCCCTCTCTCTCGACTTGAGAATCTTAAGTCTGAGTAGCTGCATCCTAGTGCGGCTACGGACGCCTTCCCTCTCAGTGCAGCACTGCCCGGTAGGGCTCTCGGGCGCATGCTATTCCTGGATAGCGCACAAGCCCTTCAGCAGCACTTCTACACTTCTCACGACTTAATGAGCAATCTTATCTTCACTGGCGATGTGTTTGATGGAGTGGAAAGAAAGACAAGGGGCGTCTTTGCTTTGGATGGATGTCTGAGTGGTTGAAGGTATCAGTTTTGAAAACTGACATATTAAAATATCGGGGGTTCAAATCCCTCTCCATCCGTTCATGTACTCGCTTTCCGGCCAGGTAGGGTGCCCAAGGTGAAATTTCAAAAACCGTCTTTCGCCTGGAGTGTATTTTCTAACTGTTTTTTGTGACCCCCACGTAGTTACCCCTTTCCATTATTATTATTATTATTATTATCATTATCATTATATATTCAATTAAAAAAGGACGGAAACAAAGAACAAGCCACGCAAGGCAGTGCATACCAACTTTCAGACTTCCGCAAATGTCAGTAATTGCAGACTTCTGCAAAATTCAGCAATTCTAAACTTGTGCAAAATTTTCAAACAGGGGAGTACTAACTGTTTTGAGGCCATGTGCACACGTAGAAACATGCACAACCAGCCCGGCATTGACGCCTGTACCAGAGAGAGAGAGAGAGAGAGAGAGAGAGAGAGAGAGAGGTGCACCTTTTCTTCCACAACAGTGCATTTCACAGGCAAATTGTTCCAGCATCAAATTGTTCCAGCATCAAATTGTTCCAGCATGGTGGGCGCACCGCAACCTTCGGCGGCTATTGGCACTTGAGGGATTTGAAACCCCGACATGCGAATCATGATTCCGCTGCAGGCCATTGGTAGAACCTTGCATGGTGGGTAGTTTATCTTGGGGCGGATGCCTTCTCTTGGGCGTCAATAGCTTACACAGTACTGTTAAAGGCAAATCTAACCTCTCCCGAGTATCCAAAATAATGACTGCGTCGGTAATTCATCGACGACCTGCAGCAGCCAGATTCAAGCCCCAAAGGTCATGGCCCTTATACAGCCCACCTTGAAATGGCAGGGGAACGTACTACTGGTTTCGACGTTGATACCCCTGAGACTCTGAGATGAAATTAACCCTTGATAGGGTTAAGAAATTTAGACGCTGGATGCACAGTTGAAAATGCAGAGGCATGGTAACAGTAACTGGCAGAGGCTATCAAGGATGAAATTAACCCTAACAGTAAACTGGCATGCATATTATCATCAATCAGACGTGCCAGTTGGGGGCAAGGAGGCCGGCCAGCAGGCAGGCAGGGACAGACACTCGCAAACCCTTTTCGGCCTTGGCAGCCGACGTGCTCATTAACATCAACAGCAAGCATGCAGTCAAAGACTCAAAGCGATTCTCTCTGTTGTTTTCTTTTTCCCCACTTGCACGGGCCCATTCTTCTGCCTTTACGAGGACTCGGGTACAAACTCGTACGTGTTTGTACACATACCCCCGCTGTAGTAGAGGCTCCCGTACCTGAGCAGCTGTACTGTATGCAACACTAAGTAAAGGCGGATATTTTGCCCTGCCGTTTGTAAATGCAGGCTGCCGGTGTTGTTTTAGCAAATGTTGAAGGAGGCCCTATATTTGCTTAAACAACCCTCGCATCCTCGAACGCATTCACAAATCACAGGAGAAACCTGTGTGTGTGTGTGTGTGTGTGTGTTTTGAACGCAAGCTCATAGCTTTGCAAATGTGTGATACGGAATCTCTTTTTGACAGTTCTGTTGCTCTTAATGTCCTCACAATTCCTCAGAAAGTCCCAACCAACATTTTCATGTGGATGCTCAATCCGTAGAAATCGCAAAGCCCTTGGTCCATGAGCTCAGATGCTTCAGGTCATGTCATGTGTATCGCTTCTCGGTGAGTTCATTGATTGCATGCTGACGCGCAGCTATTATGGCTGACAGTGCACCACCAACCAGTTCCAACTCCCAAGATCGGATATCACCAACCATATAAATGTGATGTGAGGTAGATAGCGAGACAGGTAACTTCCAGAGAGACGTCTTTTTCACTGTTTGTGTGGTAGAAGATCTCAACTGCAAAACAGCATTGGGCAGGGTGGGGGGCGCTAAAAGCACAGAGCTCCGCCGCTCGACGGGCAGTGAACAACACGACATTCACTGAGACTGTGGCACTCACCTTGCCCGACCGTCGAGCCAAAAAACGCATACGTATGACACTGTCCAGCCAACTATCCTCATCTTGTTTGTGGAATCGACAGTAGTTTCCGAACGACGATCCCCAGTCGCAGATTCAACTTTTAATCCATTCTCGCACAGCCTGAGCGCGAGAAAAACTCGCCGGTGCTTTCTCAGACAGCTCGATTTTTTTTTTTTCTGGATTAAAGAAAACAAAGGGCAGCCAGGGTTTTTTTTGCCCTCATTAGACCACACCAGTACATGGCCCTGCCCACCATGAGAATCAGGCTCAAGCGTCTCCTTCAATTTTGGAGTCCGCAGAAGAAAAGAAAAGAAGGGCAAACTACCGTCTTCCCCGAACATAACGCAACCTAAAAATGAATGTATACAAGCTATATTTCGGGCCAGATACAGCCAAAATAAGGGTGCGTTGTATTCGGGGGAAATCGGTAGAGGGGGCAATCAACGTTTCGAGTCTTCCACATGTTTCATTCCCCGTTCCGCGGATGAACTATAAATGTATCCAAACCAGCTTTATTGTTGGGTGGGGGGGTTGCGTTGCATTCGAGGGAGATGACTGAAAAGTTCATTTCGAACTGACAGCGTTACGGTCCCGTATTTACACCCCCCTCCAAAAAAAATGACTGCGATGCAGTTACCCAACGTGAATCTAATAAGCAAAAAAATATAGATTTTGATTGATTTGTTTATCTAATAAGCAAAAAAAGAGATTTTGATTGATTTCGTTTTACGCATATAAAAGATTTTATTTCCTGCTATTGCTATGCCTTTTATTTTTGTTCAGATTGAAAAAGAAGAGATTGTTTAATTTATGTATTAAAAAGAAAACTCACTACACCGTAGTTACCCCCAAACAAATCGTCCCATGCACTGCAGTCTCACAAGGTGCAGCCCTGAGAAGAAAACAAAAAAACGAAAAGGTGCATTGTCACCGGCTGCCCCCTCCATCGGTTCTCTTTTTGTTTCCTTTGTTCTTTTCTGTCCTTCGCTTCTCAAGGCGAGCGATGCATATGAACCCCGACGGCTGAGCCTAAGGGGGTAGGGGTCACAGTTACTATTTCTTTTCCTGGGTTAGGACTGGTAGTGTTTGTCGACGTTTTCCCGTCCTCTTTCTCTAGTGTGCGTACTAGAATGAGCCAAATTACGAGTGGGAAACCTCCACAGATCCCCACTGTTTAAAATGAGCCCAGTACGACCGGTAGCGGGGGACCTACAGCGGTCTGGTCTTGGTCATTTCTGTCACTGGAGATCCCCCGACGCCTACACCCTATCTATTCCGGCCTCTTTCTTTGGTGTGCGTAATCAAACGGGTTTTGTTTCCCGCATCTTTTTCCCAACAAGAAGAAATGTAAAGTCGAGGACAGCGCATTGATAGTGTCCTCATGCGGGGGCATTAACCGTTCTTCCATCGTGCAGTAGTTATAATATGGATGCAGCCCATCAGCTGCATGCAACCCCCCGCATCATGCAGGGGTATTAGCCGCTCTCTCCCATCGTACAAGATTTATAATACGGATGCAGCCCATCTGCGGCATGCAACCCCCCACCTCATTACTCGACACCCTCTCTCTCTCTCTCTGTCTTTCTCTCACACACACACACGCACACACACACACACACCACACAAAACTCTCTCTCACACACACACAGACAATCTCCTACACACACCACAGACAAATCACTCTCTCACACACACCGCACACCATACACAAATCTCTCTCTCTATCTATCTATCTATCTCACATACACACGCACACACACACACACACACACAGAGGCGTGTCCATAACTCTGGGCGATGTAGCGAGTCCTTGTCCATCAGTCAAATGAATCCTGGGCAGACTGTCTGTCCAGATTCAACTTCCTGATGAGGCGGTGAAAGTCCGACGAAACAGTCTGTTTGGCACAGTCATGCTTTTTTTGGAGTGGTTAGCGAATATGACAACACACGCATGCAACCGACAAATGTTATGCAGGAGAGCGCTCGCACCTTCACACCTACGCGTCAACGAGCAGCGAATGACAATGGCCGTAGCTAGACAGGGTCGTTCGAACTGGCATGGACGTGACGTCACTGGGCCGCTCTCCTAGCTGCACGGCCGATCCATCGGGACGATCGGACAAGCAACATCATTATATACTACATCCGTATGATACACTCATGACCTAATTCAACTTAGGTATAACGCCATCCCTCGTTTTTTCCCTCTTCAATACCCCATGCGTATCTTTCACCCATCGCCACTCAGCGACGCCACCAGTGCGGCACTTCTGGACCGATATCCAGGATATCACTGTCACGGTCTGCGGCGTGACGCGACGTGGTTGGACATGTGAGGCAAGAGTGAGCTCGGATGACAATCGCAACAAGGAAGCTCTCGAGTATAGCACAACAAATATTATTTAAACCTAAAAGACAAAAGAGAAGTGCCTTCATTTCTGCGCGGCTGCGGCCGTCACACGACGACTATCTGCGCGGCTTGCATCGGAATTAAATAGTGCGAGAACAAACACGAATCGACATCACTGCAGCAAACAATCTCACACTACAAATACCCGAGTTTCTTAATTCCAATCAGAATACAGAGATCAGAGATCAGCACGTTGAAGGTCGGTCCCCAAAACACTGGTTTCTTTCGGCTGGCCAGATATCGTCGAGACCGACGCCCAGAGAATATGTCCACGAGGGCGCAGCACCTCTTGTGCCCTCTTACGCTCACGATAACCAAAGGATCAAAGGTTACTTTCTCCAATCGGAAAGAGGGAAGTTTCCAGAGACGATGCACAATCTCCAGTCAAAGACGGTGCTGGCGGCTTTCCCCGAGGAGAACGGAGGTTCGTATGGCCGCAGGACTCGTCCGTATCGAAGGACCGGCGAGAAGCCACGCTTACGTGTGATTCATTCCAACCACTAGGATTGTAATTTTAGAGGATATACGGATTTTCCACAGAAAAACGGAAAGTTCACAAATCACTCGTCGGACATGGCGACGAGTTTACCACTTTCATCGGCAAAAAACAGAATCCTTGGAATCCTGACCTTATACCGTCACCGATGAAGTAACACTACATTTTGATAACATTCACTACACCCGCATATCAGAGATAAAGAGGGTGAGATAGAATATAGTAAAACCACACCCTGATCATATTCACTACATCCGCAAATATTTTCCATACAAAACCTACAGCAATAAATAAATTTCCCACTAAAGAAGGTGAGATAGAAGATAGTATACAGTAGAGGGTGTAGAATGTACCGTAAACGGTGAGACGTGAATCAGAAATATGGTTTGATGAATCGTTGTTCAGAGTGATAATTACTCGTACGCGAAACTGGCTACCGTCTTCACCCTAGTAGAACGCCCGGCTATTAAAGCCGTCGTATTTGGGGCAACTTTCAGACCAGATGCAATTTATAATTATCGGGCGTTCTATTCGGGTGAAGACGGCAGTACTGCCAGGATAACTCCGGGTTTAATTGTCCGGATACCGCCTTGTTGTTGAGGGGTAAAAACAGAAGCAAGGGCGCTGCAAGCCAGGCGCCTGAAACTGACACTAGCACAATCAGTGGGGCATGTCTGTGCGTTGCAAACGCCATGCCATCCCTAACGGGATTCATCGGCTGAGTTCAGGAAGCCACGAGCCGCCGCGACGCCCTAAACAACGCGACTCGGGTATTGCTTATTTCCACCTGCAGCCAAGCAAGTCAGATGATATGATCCTTTTGATAGGGTGGGGTAATAACCGTACATGCTCTATTCGGAGAAGCCTACCGTAGATATATCCCCTTCACAACTCAGTAATGACCGTCCATGTTCTACTAGCCGTAAAAGCCTACCGTAGATCTTCGAGGGAAAGCTAGACAATGTGCAAGATCGACTGCGCAACAGCCTTTCCAAGGTAAACACATTCGTACAGAATGCAGCCGCCATCACTGACCCCCATCGTCGGACACGTTCAAAAGCGCCGTACACATCCACCTGTCCAATTTAGGGTTTTGCCTTCCATCCACAGCTGAGCCGTCATCCTACCTCTTTCGATGCAAAAATTCCACGAGCAGTTGCTTTTCGAAGGGTTCCATTCCGCTCAACGACATATTCCCGTAATTTGAGGCCAGACCGAGATAAATGAGAAGTCCACCGCGTGCAGATATTGGGAGAAAAAGCTCTGATGTGCAAAATACCCTTAATGCAGGGCATTCACATGCGCTTGCCGGACCAATGATGTTCACAGGCATTCGACTGGGACATTTCAAAGGCAGGCATTTGCCTGATTTCGAATGCCCGTTCTTAGCTCGTCCACTTCGTGGCAGCCAGTGCCATTATGCAGCCACCATACGTCTCCCATCATCGAGCCAACAGGCAGATTAAGAATCCTGGACTAGCAGATTGGCAGCCAGTGCCATTTTCCAGTCACGAGCCAAGAATCCTGGACTGGCAGATTAAGTATCAAACAACATTTCCACAAGCATAGCCAGTTTACAGTCCCACCTGGCGCGACACGCTGGGATGACTCTTGCAAATCACATCGATCTATCATCTCCCACCGAAATGAAACATACGGTGATTAATCGCAATTTTGAAACATATACGCTCCCAACTACACTTACAAGGACGCGTTCTATTCGGGGGAAGACGGAAGGGTTTCCAATCAGTACCTCCGCCCCACCTTTCACATCTCGGCACGACAAAGAAACAGTAAATCAGAAAGAAAACATGTCGCCGAACGGACGCGTCACACGTGGGCAGAGGTGCGCGCGCTCAAGAGAAAAGAGGATAAAAAAGACAGGCCCGTGCTGCCACGTGCCAGCGCGCGATGACACGAAGTCCGAGAGAGAGAGACGATGCTGCCAGAGGCAGGGCGTGCGGAGTCGCACGCCGCAGATTCATTACCCTATGTGTGCATGTCAACACTTTGCAGGAACTGTGCAAGGCTCATTCTGTATACTTCCAAATACAGGTGATCTGTTCGTTCACAACGGACGCAATTCCGTCCGCTCCCAACAGTGAATTTCCGACAAACACACAGCTCAACGTTTTCCTTCAGCCAACGTACACTCAGACATTCTGCATTACCAAAGGAAACTAAGAAAAAAAAACATACGTCAATCTCTCGTTGTATGTTTTATCGTTTCGCAGAAATCTTTAATTTTCTCCGTATCCTTCCGCATAACAAGTCCACGTACATCTGTTTTCGAATCCGTTCCTCGCAGACAGAACTTTTCCCCTCTGCATACACCCAGGCATTCCGAATCTGTAAGGGGGTCATCTGTCAGGGGGTTAGGCGTCCCCTCACTACCTTTCTCTTATATGGCACCGCGGGCCTGAAATTGAACTTCGGGGAGCCGCGTGAGTCGATGAAACTATAGATGGGCGCCCGACGTTTTTTTGGGTTGAGGCTCAACTTGCGACTTCGGCTCAACCTGCGACTCAGCGACACAGTGATCACGGCAGTGGTCCTTTTAAGCCCCCTGATTCTCATGTAAATGCATAATCCACATGCACAATCCTGACGGCATCGTTTGTGAGTACGCTTGTCACAGTCCACCTAATTCTTATGTAGATGCAAAACATACTGATGCACAGTTAGCACGGCATCGTTTGTGAGTGGGCTTATAACACTCCACCTAATTTTCGTGCAGATGCAAAAAACACACTGATGAACATTCGCAGGCAATCGTTCGGGAAGAAAGAGTTAGGCTTCGGCATCTACATGAGACCGAACCTACGTGAGAAACTTTCCCTTCAGTTTTCTGCAAAGGCTTCTGTAAGACACGGTACCGTTCGCACAGCACACAAAAGTCATCGTGTAGAGGACAGGACTAACGTGCAAACGGAAGACGAAAGGAACACAACACTGTCGCAATGCTTCTGCAAGACAACAGCGCAAGTACTTATGCATGGACGCATAGCGATTGGCCCCGCTTTTTCAATTCAATTCAATACTTGTAGGAACGCTGAGAGAACAGAATATCGACAAAAAAAAAGGCAAGTGGACGAAAGATAGAAGAGCCAAGCGCACAGGAAACCTGCAATAATCAGCAAAAAACACGCTGGAAAAAAGAACGGAAAGCAGAGATCAAAGCGAACGAACAAGCATTCCCAAACTCTTTTCAATTTCGTCCACATCCTTGTTTAGAGCTCGCAACGGAATTCTCCAAAATTAAGAGAAACAACATCTTTTCCTTATAATCAGGAGCACACTCCCACGTTACGCCAACCCCCGTTTGCCTGTAAGAGAGAAGAGATGAACGGCTTGATCCATTTCACCGCCAATTGTGGGAAAAGGATGACTAATAGCACACTACCTGCTAACTCCCAAAACAACGAATTTGGACGGAAGCACATGGCCCACATACCAGCGGCATGTGTCGTCGGGCCACCCACCCGCAAAAGAAGGCGCTCGCCGCGGGGATAGAGACAGAGATGACCGCCGGCAAAATCAAAACCCTATATTCCGGTGAAAAGCATATCCATTTTCTCATCATCATCCGATCATCATCTGTAAAGACAAATCCGCAACCTAAGAAGAAAATTTTAACTGACGGCCACTCCATCGTCGATCGATTTCACTTGGCATACTCGTCTTCCCTCTAGTCTCTTCTCCCTACAAACACTCGTTGGCCGTTCTGCCTCCACCGTCCAGAGTGCAAGAACCTCCTCTCCTCTTCTGGTCTATTCGTCATCATCCTCATCACCATCTCCTCCAGATGCCTTCTTCGTGGCGGCCTTAGCATTCTTCCTTGCAACACGACCCGGACGTCCTCCGCCGAACGGACTCGTCAGCGCAAAGTCGATGTGCTTCTGGCTATCCACCCGCACAAGGAACGACGGGATGTTGACAATTTGCTTCCCCACTCTGCACAACAAGAAAAAATTCACGCACAAGCAAGATAAGTTAGACCGCGGGCGAAGGGCACTTCATCAACCAATGCAAATTCTCAACAATTTAAAATCAGGGCGGAGAGATTGAGCGAACTCTTATACGAGCTCTTACAGTACGGAAAAAATGCATCAAGTGCAAGTTCTACAAATACACTTCCAAACACAGGCGATTCACAGTCAGTAATCAAACGATCAGACAGACTAGGCATTCTCACAGTGAGCAATCAAAAGATCAATCAGTCTATACATTGAAAGGAACGAAACGGCAGAGCACGCTCACATGACTTTGCCGTCAAGAAACCGCCTTGCGCTTATTTAGCAACACCCACTACGGTAGAAGAGGATGTGTTACGCGGTGCAGGCCAGCACATTGCCCTTACATAGCAACATCCACTACGCTAGAAAAGGATGTGCTACGAGGTGCAGGCCGGCACATTGCCCTTACAGGCCTGGCAAGGACGCTCCACTCTAGCAAGACGCTCAAACCCTGGGCAAAGTAGTACAGCAGAAATAGAAAAAGAAAAAAAAAAGAAAAAAAGATTTCCTTCCGAATTTGCAAGTCTAAAACGCAAGTCAGTGTACTGTCCACAAGGTTACACGACTGCAATCGTCCGCGTCCGCAGCTTGACACACCCAAAAGGGCATATAGGAATCCGGGGGGGTCTGATGAGCCAGTCGTTGGCTTGGTACACCGGTTTCTAACAGGCCGATCATTGGCCTGATGCTACGTGTAGAGAGTGCAGCAAGAACAGAAAATTCTTCGTTGCAAACACACTTTTCCCTCGAATCTCCAGCGCTTTCATCCTGCCATTTCAGCTGAGAGATGTCAAACCCCGTCCTTACAAGACCTTACGCTACTTGGCGGCTATCCGCTGCACAAGAAGTGGATTGGCTAGACGTATCTCCACCACACCTCCTGACGGCAAAATCGCCCTCCCTCCCATACTGGGCTTCACCCTTCCCCTCCACAACTAACTTCTGTAAGGCGCTCAATCCTTCGAGAAGATTAGGTCAAGAAGACTTTCACACCGTGAAAACGGAAGCGACCGCTGTTTCCGACGCCGGCTCACACATGACTGGCATCATCCAAATTTCAAGCCATAAGATACACTGTACATACGAAGGCTACTGGCTTGGTTCAACGATGATTCTGACTGGCCGATCATTGCCTTCGTATGTACAGTGCATACTCTATTAAGAAAAACAAGTCCCCGCAAGAACAACGAAAACTTCGCCGTTGGGTCTGCGGCGCGCTCAACCTCCCATCACAGCTGAAAGGCGTCAAACCCCATCGCATTGCCGATCATTGCCTTCTGATTGGACGGCTACTGGATTGGTTCAACGATGTTTCTGACTGGCCGATCATTGCCCTCGTATGTACAATGCATACTCTGTTAAGAAAAACAAGTCCCCGCAAAAACAACGCAAACTTCGCCGTTGGGTCTGCGGCGCGCTCAACCTCCCATCACAGCTGAAAGGCGTCAAACCCCATCGAATTGCCGTACATCCACTTGGGTCTGCCGCGAGCTCACCACATGACGTCAAAATTGCCCTCCTATCCCGATCTAGTCCTTTCCCTTCACGACGCAGCTCTAGCAAGTCGCTCAATCCTTAGGGCAGGAGAGTGTTTCGGCACTCCGACAAACGACCGTGTTGTCCGCCGCCAGATCACACACGCTCACCATCGTCTCCCCATTCGTTGCTTGACGTAAGCGCATAAATAGGGTTTCTCACTGGCCTGTCATTGGCATCGAGGAGCGTCTTTTGTTGTTAAGAACAAAATGACAATGCGCTCATATGAAACAAAAAAATCGCCGTTAGAGACACATCTCTCGTTAGCTCTCCGACGCGCTCAACCTGCCGTCGCTGATGAGAGACGTCAACGCTGTGAGACGTCAACGCTGTACACCCAATTCACGAAAAGAAAACAGTTCCAATTCTTTTAGGGAGGGTCACATATTTCGCCCTATTTTAAATATTTAGTCTACAAGGGGTCATTTACGACATATTTCGCCCTAAATTAAATATTTAGTCTACAAGGGGTCATTTACGGTTTTCTCATAGTGCATAGTGCGAGAGCTCAACCCATTATCTCGCATTGCCTTCCTCTTAACCTCTCTCCCACCGTACGGCCGATGCTTTCCCCCACCCCCCCCGCCCAGTCCTATTGACACCTTGGATTCTGCAGATCAATCCCCAAGTCAAGAACGAAGACTCTACTACCTTGTTCCCCTCAACGTGACGCACCCCCCGATTATGCACCGAGGGATATCGCCTATCTGATTAGATAGCCTAATCAGAAATAAACTTATTATATCTTTCTGAAAAAACTTAACAATTTACACCCACTCCAGACTCTGGAAAGAAGAACCTACCTCCTCCGATACAAACGCACCCAGATTTCGACCCTAGATACGAGTTCCTTCCCTGATCTCAAAATGCGGCTGTGTTCCGTTCGAGAATACCTCCCCGCAGACCTAATCCACCTGTCAAACCAGACCATGAGAATTCGCTCATATAGCCAGGTGTAAAATACATCCTTACAAAGCCCGAATTCCCCATTGTACTGAACCACCCACAGCGGCATGCATTGTACAGAGGCGGTTCCCGAGATCAATAGAGTTCAACAGAAACAAAGCCCGAATTCCCCATTGTACTGAACTACCCACAGCGGCATGCATTGTACAGAGGCGATTCCCGAGATCAGTAGAGTTCAGTAGACACAATACTTACTCCCAACCTCTGAGGAGAGAAGCTCACTATTGTCCCCTACCTCGATCATGCTTTCATCGACAGCCTCGAATCGTGTTCTTAAACCCTCCACTGTAACCGCAGGCTTTCAAATCAATAGTCGTTCCCGACACCCTTTAAATTATTTGCACGACACAAGATTCCTTGAGAAAAAGTGAAAAAAAAATTCCCGCGCATACTTTTGCCGACCTTCCCAGATTTCAATCTCCACTCACTCTTCCATTTCATTCACCTGATCGAGATTGGTTGCTAACTTATCATCTGATCGAGATTGATTAATATAACTTATCATCTGATCGCGATTGATTGCTAACTTACCGAATGTGCCGTTGACGGATGAGCACACGAGCGTGATGGATAGACTTGGCCAGGCCAGTCTTGAAGACGAGTGTTTGTAATCTCCTCTCCAAGAAATTCTCCACCGTCAATGCCAAGACGTAATCGAGCTTGTTCTGCGACTCGTCCAGAAGACCGTACCTGTTCATCCTCCTCAACAATGCCTCTCCCTCGAAGATTCTTCGAGTATTCTTCTCGTCGAGAGTCAACAACGTACGGGCATTGTTCCGGATTCGGCTAAGTGCATACTGAACGCGCCACAGCTCTCGCTTGTTACGGAGCCCATACTCTCCGACGAGCTTCAGCTCGGCATCAAGCCGTTCCTTCTCATAAGGACGTCTCGGCTTCTTAAAGGTTTTCCCATCTGCGATAACGTTTAACAACAACACAGGGCAGAGAACAAACCACCAGAAAGACACGTGTCTCAGTCAAAACTACCGGATAGACCAAGGCAGAAAGGACAGAAGGTGTAAGATCTATGAAAACAACCCGACTATCGGTAGGCAGCACTTTATGGAAACCAATATCTCGATTTACAAATCGACGCTCGTAGGGACACATTCAGGAGACACTCTCATCCCAAAAATCTTCATTCAACAAGGAAGCTGTAGAAACCTTTGTCATGACGTTCTTCCAATTAGACCACAGAACTCATCAGACGTGATTGAGACCCGGGGACACACAAAGGACAGGGGGAGAAGGAGATTAGGGTTGCGTTGTCATCACGGAATTGAACTCACGACTCCTGCAACAGGATCACGCAAGTCATCACACGCCATAGCGACCCGAAAACACACAAAGGAGCGGGAGAGAGGATGTCCGGGTTGCCATGTCATCATGGAGTTGGAACTCACAGTTCCTGTAGTAGCTGATCTTCACCATGGCTGCTAGCTTACTCCTCGCGCTACGCCGCTCTCGACGACAGGAGAAGAAAGTGCCCGACTACTACCCCGTCGACCTGCCGAAAGAGACCATTAACACGGAGAAGCAAGCAAATAAACCTTCCACCAGGTTTTTGCCTAGCAGGCCTGAGTCTTTTTGTTTCTCTCAAGGGACGGACGCTGCAGGCCCTCTAGGTCCATCCTCGTTCCACTGACCTCACCTAAGGGGTTGCTGACACGACGGTAGGCAATTCCCGCAGCCGAAAAGAGGACCCTCGCGCATTCCCGCCGTTCCACTGCTCGGGGACCTTAGGCGGGTGGAACTCACGGGCCGGGTCCCACATATTGGGAGTGTTGTTCGCAGACAGAGGCTGCGCCTACAGTAGCCCCGTTGCATCTGGCGCGCAGTGAGAAAGTTTCTATGGCCCCTATGGGCCTCGTTCCACACCACATGAAACTAGGGGCCTCGTTCCACACCACATGAAACTCAAGGGTGGGTCGACCCGGCACAGTTCTTTTCTTTTTTTTTTTGGTCCTCCACCCTCCTAATCGTCCTAATCGCCTAATCCTTTTTTAGAGATTTCCCAGCCATTTTTTTCGAGTTGCGGCGTGCATGCAGCCACGACTCATTTTGCAGCACGTGGAAGGCCCGTTTTGCCAAGATGGATATCCACCAAAATGCCAACCAGTACTTTTCGAGAGTCGTGGATGCATGCATACCGCAACTCTAGGAAAATGGTTGGGAAATGTACTGGTGGTTTAATTCCTCTGCCTCTTCCGACTTGTTCTTTAGTTCCAATAGCTCCACAAGCAAATCGGGGCAATTTTAAGATCGCCTCAGGGAGGTAAATTCAATTTTTTTTTAAATGTCTCCAACGAGAAAATGAAGTCGTTATTGCTCCCCCTAGTTTGAGGTACTCTCATTCATGATCCGCGAGTTGTTGTTGTTTCCCGCACGTGTATTTTTTAAAAATAATTTTTAAAGTTGAATAATACGAGAACTCTATTTAATATTCATTAATTACGATTTGAGTTGTAAGGCCGCCTTTGAGTTTCAAGTGACGTAAAATGATGTCTAAAGAGGCCTTATATCGTAGGGGCTTAAAGATAGGTCGGTTTGCTATAAGTTGGAACCAGATCGTTCTCATAATAGATGTCCAGGAATAAGAGTGGATAACCAACAGTCGACTATAGTGCTCTTTATTGTGGAAGAGTCGTTGCTGTCAACGTTTTCCTTTTCTGGAAAAAGGTAATCAATCCGTCTTGAAAAAGGGTGGGGGTAGCAAAAAAGGTGTTAGGGTTCATATTTTTTAGCAAATATAAGAAGGATATACTCATACTACCTCATTCCAAAAAATATATGACTACAATTATGATTATGCCTGGATTAATTTAACTACAATCTCGTTAAGAGGTTTATGAAAAACGTCCTTGTCTGATTACGCTGTAAAATGAATACCCCCCCTCCCCAATAGATATCAAATTATTTTAAAAAACAACAGAGTTTCATTGTGAGATATGAGGGACGGTTCTGCTAATATGAAAACAAAACATGAAATGAGCGTGTAAATCTTGACTTTCTCGTGGAGAGTTATGAAAACTTTATGATGGATTTGCTTATGTACAACCCTTCGCCACACACATTCAGATCTATATGCTTAATTTAGTCATCTTAGCCAGTGTGACCTAATGCTAATAATTATTTTCTTAACTATCAAATCGAATCATAAAATTTACCACTGCTCTCAATGTCTCTTACTGCACGCATAAAGTGATACTCTGTTGATTTTTTTTATGCATATCAGGGGACAAAAAGGATTACTTTCAGGTGATCTATTTGATTATCTTTATCTTTATATTTTCAAAATCATTATTTAAAAAACAGTATATACAATTCCTATTAATTACAGTTTATTATGTATATAACTAGGCTATTAGAGTGGTTCGGGTCCACTTATCCGAACGGGCCAATAAATAAATAATATATATATATTATATATCGTCAAATATACAGGGTTACCGACGTTCGAGACGGGCCGAACGCCCGAACCCGAGTGCCCGAACGTACGGGACCCCTTTGGGAGGAGTTCGACCGTTCAAGCCGAATGCGGATAAAAAAAAATAAAATAATAATAATAATAATAATAATAAATAAATAAATCAAAAACTTTCGAAAAAAACTATGTTATGGCGAAACATAAACTAAACAACATTTGTTTGGGCATTACATCCAAATTCCTTACCAAATTTGAATTAAAAATCCAATACAGAAAATAAACACTATGATAAAAATAAGAAAAAATAAAAAGATAATTAAAATGAGTGAGTGTGCCAGCACCTTTTCGACGCCGTCATCTTTGCCGATTTTTAATTATTTTTTAGCATTGACAAATGCCCTGAAAATTTACAGATATGTAGTTTGCATAATCAGGTGAAGTTGTATGCTCTTGGTTACCCAAGAGCTGGGTATCACCTCTACTCTCCCACTCCCTTTTCCCTCTCTCCCCTTCATCATCTGACCTTCTTTTTCTCTCACCTCCACTCATCCATCACCTTTTCTCACTCCTCTCTCTACTTTTCTCATTTCTCTCCTCTTCTCCCCACTAATCTCTCATCCCCTTCACTCTTTCTCCATCCACTACCATATTTTTACTCTCTCATCTCCCAACCTCACTCTCCTTGTTTCTTTTTCCTACTTCTCTCCTCTCCTTCACCTTAATCTCTCATACCCTTCCTTCTTCACTCATCTCCCACCATCTTTTTCTCTCCTCTCTCTCCACTCACCTTCTTTTACTAATCTCTCACTATTTTCTTCACATTTTTCATAGCTTTCTCTCTTATTATCTCACCCACCTCTCCTCCTTTCTTCCCCTAATTTGCGGCATTTTGAAAGTTACTGTGTCCCTCTTGCACTTTCCTTCTGCTTGGCACATTTTTGACTCCATGCGGGGTGGGAAAATGTTGCCGAAAATTCAAAAAACAAATTTTCTCTCTCTCCTCACTCTTTACATTTTATTTTTTTATTTATTTTTATTTCTTTTTTTATTTTATTTTTATCTCGAAATTTTATTGTTTATTCTATTTTTTTTCCCCCTCCCCTCCATATTATCTTTTTTCTTGATTAGGTCACCGCTACCCTCCCCTAACCACCTAAACTCCGGTTAGGGTTTTCTTAGGGTTTTATAGGGTTTAGGGTTCTCCTAACTCCCGCCCCCCTTCCTACTCTCCCGCCTCCTCCCGTCGGGCACCCTGGAGATGGACGGCTCCTCCCCCCTCGAGCGGTTCGGCGCCTTCCTCTAACGCGCGACCCCCAAAATCCGAGGGGAGCCGACTCACACATACTCACTCCGCTCCCGCGGTCCCCTTCCTCTTACTGGTGGGCCCCTTTCCCCACACACTCCTCTGAGGACTACCTCCATTCCCCTTCCGGCCATGGAAGGGAGTTCATCCGAGGAGATCGCCGCAACGCAGTCCGCACCCCAGGTCAGCGCGTGGTGAGCGGCTCATGATGCCCATGCGGACACTATGGACCTTCATGCCGTCCTTATAGCAATCCAGGCACAACTTAGTATGCTTGGACCGTTGCAAGCGCAAATCAATGCGCTAGCCCTCGACGTCAACCGCCTCRAGKGCTCCCCTCATCGCTCTCCCCACCGCTCTCACACCCCTTCCCCTACCGGCTCCGCTTCCGGCTCCCCAGGACTCCGGAGACGGAGTGACCATGGTTCCCCCTCCTCTGCGGGCAAGGCCCAACACTCCCCCTCAGCGGTGGCGAGTGATGCTGCCGCTCAGACCACCCCGTCTGTTGCTGCAGTTCTTCTGGCCACGCCCGCCCCTACCGTCTCTACTATTGCCGTAGGTGCTGCGGTCCAAGTACCGCCTTCTGGCCGAACAGTTTCATCGACCCACACCGGTGTTGATTCCCAACTTCCCGTACCAGTTGTGGCAATACAACTCCGCCCTCTTCTTCCTGCCTTCGTCCCCCCGCCCACACAGCAGGGTACCGCCCAGGCTGGGATTCCTCCTCCCACTGGGAGACCCGCTCCGCCCCTTCCACCTCCGACCCCTCGCACCCAACGAGTGACCACTTTACAGGCCACCATTGCGTAGGCTCAGGCGGAGATTCTCGCTCTGAGACAGCCTCACCCATCACAGGCTTCCCACCCTTTTTCCTCTACCACCTCTTCGGTCCCCATGATGCAGGCTCGTTTCCCTCGATCTGCTCCTTAGCCTCTTCCCTCCTACCTGGCTACTCCGGGACAGCTGCCCGCGACCGTTGCCTCCTCGTTTGCTGGTCCATCCGCCAGCGGCCACGACCCACAGCCTTCCCCCACCTCTGCCCCTGCAGCGACCTCGACTTAACGCTGCCGCAGTGCACTCGCCTCAATCTCTCTCCCCCCGCCATCAGCAAAGTGGACATCCTCCTGTGCGCACCACAAACATTCCCGAGTATGATGGTACATCCCGTGTCTCTCGCTGGTTGCAGATAGCAATGCGCACGCTCTCTATGACGACCACCCGTCAGGAGTTGTGGTGCGATGTGCTCACAACCAAATTGCGAGGTAGCCCTTCCACTGTGTGGGAGGATCATTATACCCAGCGCCTCCGCGTGGGTGAGGTCCCCACTTTGGCCCACTTCGCGGCCTTCCTTCAGGATTGTTTCGGCGCTCGTCATGACGCCACCGATGCCTTAGACCTCGTCATCCAGACCAGATGGTCCGGGTCCTCTGTACCGGCCGACCTGGAGCGTCACATCCGAGTATTTCAGGACGCTCGCCTTGTTTGTGACGAGACGTTCATACCGGAGGTCACACTCACCGACCGGTTCCTTGTCAACTTGCCGACTGACTACCGCCTAGAGCTATGGAGGCGATCATTCTCTTCCGCGGAGAAGGCATACGAGGCTGCGCGTCAGTACCAGAGGATATGCAGTCGCTTCTCCGTCGCCTCATCCTCTTCGCGGCCAGCCACCACCTCCCAGTCTCGGGGTACCACCCCAGGCCGCTCCTTGTTTGCCGGTCGTTTTCGTCGCCCGGCTCGACCTGGAGCGCCATTCCCTCGGCACTACAGTTCTCTCGAGTATGGAGAGGACGCCTCAACCGAGCTCGATCCTACCATTGGGGACGCCCCCGAGGACATCGAGCTTCGGGACGTCATCCAGTACCACTTGGATGACGACATTGTCCCAATGGCTGAGCGCCTGCAGATGGCCATGTCTGCCATGCGTCGTGCACGCAGTCGTGTTGCACAGGCTGGCGCCTGCACACCCACAGTTCCTCAGATAGACCTCCCGCAAGGTTTTGTCCCTTCTCGCGGAGCTCTATCCCCCGAGGAGCGTACCGCCCTCGAGGCCCGACGAGGCTGGCTTCGTTGCCGTCAGGATGGACACACCTCCTCACGGTGTCCATACCACACCGCCCTCGATCGGTACTACGCTGACATTTCTTGTCAGCGCTGATCTCAGTCCCCCCCCGACCCTGCCCGGCCAGCCCCACCCAGCTAGCCACGGTGCAGTGTACCCTTGAGGCCTCGCTCGTAGCCGGCTTCCCGACCACCGAGTAGCGGTTTGCCCCTTTGGCTACCCCACCAGAGGATCCTCAGGACATGACAGACGCAGCTCTCTCTGCGCCGTCGTCTGTCGAGGTATCGTCTGCCTCCCAGCAGACCGCCGCATCTAGCGCTTCTCCCCCGAGACTTCCGACTCGTCGCGCCATTCGCACAGCCCGTTGTAGCGCTCAGCTGGCGACTCGCGATGACGTTCTGTCATCTCTCCTGGACTTGAGCATTCTGCAGGCTCGTCAGGAGCGACTCACGAGACACATCAACGTCCTGCGTCGTCTTCTCGCTCTGCTCTCTGACCCTGATCGCACCCTACCCATCATCCCTATTCGCCTAGGGACACCTACGAGGGTGTACCACGCTTTATGGGACTCTGACTCGCAGGGAGATTCCGTTTACCCTTGAGTGGTTGAGGAAGCTCGCCTAGCTACCTCTGGATCTCGCTCTTCTATCTCCATTACCCTCGGAGATAACTAGACGCAGTGCTTCTTCGATCAGACGATCCGCGACCTCCACTTCTCCCTCACCCTTCAGCCATCGGATAGTACCCAGACGCCTAGGCGCTACCATTCCTCCGCAAGCTTCGACGTGCTAGAGACTGGGTATGACTTTATTCTTGCCACTCCCTAGTCTCGCCGGTTCCATGGCACAAAGGCCAAATGGGCGACCGAGACACTCGTTCTCAAAACGAAGTGTGGTCAGACTCATCGCGTCCCGTTCGTTGGAACCACGGGCGACACCTCGCCCGACCTACCTCCCCCGGACCCTCGTCCCTCAGGGTCCCACCCCGACATCGCGTTCACTTCCCCTCGTCAGCTTGCTCACTTCATACGACAGGAGGACGTCACGTTCTACTCAGTAAACGTCATGGATCTTCTTCGCTATACTCCACTTTGTCCCGAGGTTGAGCTCATCTCTCTGGAGCCCGATCCCCCTGACCCTTCCTCCATCTTCGCGGCTCCCATCTCTTCGTCCATTTGTCAGCCTGCGGATACCCCCTCCACGTCCCAGGCCTCTAAGCCGTCGACTGTCGAGTCCACACATACGTCTCGTGCCGGCGCAGATGCTGAGGAACTCACACGATTTACGGCAGACTTAGAGCCCGCCGTTCGCGACCTGATTCGAGAGTACCGCGACGTCTTTCCCCCGTATTTCTCATACAGCGGGATTCCCCCGATGCTCGGTATTGAGCATTCTATCCAGCTCGTACCTGACTATCGTGTTCACCATCAGGCACCGTACCGACTCTCGATCCCAGAGGCGACGGAACTCAAGCGTCAGCTTGAGGAGCTCCTTCGACTGGGTTTCACCTCCGCGATGTCCTACAGCGCTTATGCAAGCATGACTTTTATGCCAAGCTCAGTAAGTGTCGCTTTGCCCAGCGCAAAGTGAACTTCCTAGGACACCATGTGTTTGACCAGGGTCTCCACATGGACGACGCGAAGATCACTGCTATTGCAGAGTGGCCCGTCCCCACATCTGCCAAGGAGCTTCGCAGTTTCCTAGGCCTCACCAGGTACTATAGTAATTTTATCCAGGGATACGCTAGGTATTCCTACGTCCTTACCTTTACCCTCCTCCGAAAGAACCCGCCGTGGTTTTGGACACCCCTCTGCGAGGACGCCTTTCTCGCCCTCAAGAAGGCGGTGATTTGTGCGCTGGTTCTTCGCCTCCCCGATTTTGATCGTCCCTTTATCGTCACCACCAATGCGTCACATTTTGCAGTAGGAGCAGTCCTCTCTCAGATGTTTCCCTCTCCTCCGGATTCATATTATCCTCATGTTTCTCCTTTCCCCCCCCCTCCTACTGACACTGCTTCTCGACTAGCGCCTACCCTCCCACCACTTCCCTCCACTGACAGTCCTCCTGTTACTTACTTCCCGACCATCGCGGAGGATGGGACTGTCGAGGCTCGTGCTGGGGATTGCCCTATCGCTTTCTACCCCCGTCAGCTACTGCCTGCCGAGCTAAACTACACTGCCGATGAACGTGAGGTTCTCGCAGTAGTTTATGCTACCCAGCATTGGCGTTATTATCTTCACGGGGCGCCCTTCACGGTGCGCACGGACAACTCAGTTGTCCAGCCTTTCCTCACGAAGCCTAAGCTTTCCCCTCGACAGACGCGCTGGTGGCATGACTTATCCGAGTTCAGTTTCACCACTCAGCCCATCAAGGGTGAAACGAACCGCGTCGCGGATGCCTTGTTCCGCCGTCCTGATCACAATCAGGAACCCATCCATCTTGCTGCCATCTCCATCACCACTGTTGATGAGTCAGTGATCGACGCGTATCAAATTCAGTACCGCCACTGCCCCGATTATCGCGTCATCCACGCGACACTGCGGAGTGGCAAGACCGTTCCTTCCTACTCCCTCGGGGAGAACGGCCTCGTGTAGTGGCATGGCAGATCTGGTCAGCTAGAACCACGTATCTGTTTTTCCTCCACCGGACAGCTCCGCGTCCAGGCTGTAGCAGAGTTCCATGACCAGGCAGCTGCCGGTCATATGGGTTTCCACAAGACGCTGACTCGTGTTTGCCGCCTATACGTCTGGCCGAAATCCAAGGACGTTGTCAAAGCCTACACCCAGGAGTGTCCTACCTGCCAGGAGGTGAACAGTGCGAACCACCTTCCGTATGGGTTACTTCAGCCCCTACCCATACTTGAAGGTCGTTGACAGTCTATCTCGATGGATTTCATTGGTCCCCTCCGACCACCCACTTAGCGCGGTCATGATGCTATCTTGGTCGTCGTCGATCGCTTCACGAAGCGTGCACGTTTTGTTCCGTGCCGCTATCGCATTAGCGCTCGTGAGGTCGCCGACATCGTCTTCGACCGAGTCGTGAGAGATCACGGCTTACCTCAGAGCATCATCTCCGACCGTGACCYGCGCTTTACCAGCACATTCTGGCGACGCCTACACGAGGTGTACGGATCCCAGCTCCGCTTCTCATCGTCTTACCACCCTCAGACGGATGGTCAGACTGAGGTCACCAACAAAACTTTCGGTAATATCCTCCAAAAGTTTGTTAGGGATGACCAACAGTGGGACTTACACTTAGCCCACACAAAGATTGCGTGCAACTACGTTGTTTCGCTAGCCACGGGGATGTCGCCATTCTATTGCGACCTCGGCTACCACCCTCGCGTACCCGCGGATTTCCTACGACCATCGCGGTTGCGCCCAGACACTCGTTGCCCTGCGCTTGATGACTGGATCGCCCACATGGCGGCAATTATGAAGCGTGCACATGAGAGTTTAGCCGACTCCCAGACTCGCATGGCCGCACGAGCGAACCGATCACGAATGGATCATCCATTCAAAGTCGGTGACGATGTGCTCGTCGACGCACGCCACTTACAACTCGAAGTAGATACGCTTCGCAAGTTCAGGCGTCGTTTCTTCGGTCCATGCCGCATCCTTCAGGCCGTCGGTTCTGATACTGTCGCTAGTCCAGTCAGCTTCCATGTGAAGCTACCTGATTACCTTCGACAGGGTCTCGTACACGATGTTTACCACGTCTCTTGCTGCGTCCTTATCGCAGACCGTCCGAGCGCTTCGCCGGACGTCCTTATGAGCGCCCTCCACCTATCATGGTGGACGGTCACGAGGAGTTCGTTGTTTCTGACATCGTATCACGCCGAGTTACTGACGATACCCCTCCACGCATCGAGTACCTTGTGCGTTGGAAGGACTACCCTGATGAGGAGGCTACTTGAGAGCCCCTCAAGCACTTGCAGCACTCCAGGATGTTGGTGCGTACATATGATCGTGCTCGTCGTGCTGAGACATCTGCTTCTACTCAGCCGACTGACTCTCTTCCTCCTCCTCCGTCTGAGGAGATTGCTGAGGACGCGCCCGCTCCCTCTAGGCCGTTCCTCAGCCGCAGACGGTCGCCTCCGAGCGTCCACAGCACACTCATCGTCGCCCTTCGCGTTACGATGACTGACAGTCTTATCCTCCATCTTTCCCCACTGACTCACACCATCGCGTACTCCATCATCATCTCTTCTTCAGGATGTCAGCGTTTTGCGGCTCTGCTTCGAAATGGACTCCACTGCTACTTCATCGACGTCATCGACTACTTCGACGACTTCAGCTACTTTGGACGTGACTACTTCACGTCACCACCTTACCCTGTATACTCCCTTGCCCCTGTCGCATGATGGTTCTCACTTAGCTGGGTCTCTTTGAGTTTGGCTCTCCCTTGGTATCGCATAGGCATTGGGACCGTAGCGTTTTCTTGGCTTCCTTGCTCCCAGATCTAGCTCCCTCTCCCAGTCGGTGACTTGTGTGCATGTTTCCCTCACCCACTGCCCTCATCACCCTAGCGCCGGCTATTGCATGCCTCCAGTTCGGCATAGCTCCACCCTATTCCAGGCTCCCCTTTTACGGTCGACCCTGCATGGTGTCACCCTTTTGTCGAGCATTACCCGCCTTGATGGTCTATCTGTTAGGGTCATTGGTTTTGTTTCGCTACCACTCTCCCACCTTGAGCCTGATGACCTATCCCACCTTCATGTGTGACTGCCCTTAGGAGTTTCGATTCTTAGGCTGCATTCACCCCCTCTGAGACCATCCCACTCTTAGTGGTTCAGCGACATGACATTATCTTGTGACATATTGCTCTTTTCCTTTCAGCACTGAGGCCACTGCCTCCAGGACTTTAGGATTGTATCATACTACATTTCATTTTCTTCTGTTAGCTAGGATATGTATACCAGACAATTGCTTTTCTTTTGACATTATGTAGCTTAGGCTGCATCGCATGGACTCCTCATGGAGCTTGCTCCGCATCCTAGATTTCTCAACTTTCTTTGTTGCAGAGTTCCGCTGCTTTTGCGGATAGCGTGTTTATGGCTCTTGCGATCCATTACAGGTCTGAGGATCGTGCAGCGGGCCTTCATCTGCCCTGGCCTACAGCCAGGGCCTATTTGGCTATTTGCCAGTTCGGCCTGTGGGACCAGGCCGTGGCCTGACCCCACAAACCGTGTGGTCATTCAGTCCAGTCCAGTCATGCCCGGTACCACTGTCGGTACCAGGCCAGTCCAGTCCAGTCCAGTCAGTCCGCTGGGGGTATACCCCAACTGCAGTTTGTTTTGTGACTCATTCTTCATTTGCACAGATTGGAGTATGTGCGTGTTGAGTCTGAGTTGGAGCTGCGCTGTCCCTTTCAGCCCCATCTCCATCTCCCTCATCCTCATCCCTTCGTCTTGATCCTGACAGACCGCCATCCCGGCGGGTCCGTCACAACCTCCGAGTCTGTTTTTGCCGACCCTGATTTTCATTGCGCTCCGAGTTTTGTCGATCCTGGGTCCCACTTCATTTCTTTATGGTACTCTTACGGGAAAAAAAAAAAAAGAAAAAAAAAAAAAGTTGCGGTCGTGAAAACTCACAAAACAAGAAAAAGAAACAAAGCTCTCGACGTGATTGCAGTTGTATACATTCTCAAAAGTGTTAGTGTGAGTGTGCCCTCAGTGAGGGTATCTCAGCCCCGTGGCCAAGTTATCAGATTCGAGAAACTCAAAAAAAAAAAAAAAAAGAGGAACACGGATTTGGAGATGAAAATGGAAAGATACATTTTTGTAAGTGCCAGTGTGATCAGGGTTACAATCCTCTGAGGGAACACAGCTCGAGCAAATCACAGATTCAGATTGTCAGATTCCAAAAAATGAAAACAAGAAGAAAAAAAAAATGGAAACACGGATTCGGTCTTGAAAACTATTGCATACATCAAGGTTACAATCATATGAGGAAACACAGCTAGAGCAGATCACGGATTCCGCCCTGCCTCGTTGGCAGGGGA
>BFEA01000159.1:1592072-1611089 GCA_003427395.1 Chara braunii | reverse complement strand
TCTGCAGAATCCCCTCACTGATTACACTGTAAATGATAATCTACCTTAACCAAAATCAAAGTAGACTATCACTCACCCACACCAGATGAAAAACTCTACAGACTGTCGCTTCACACCCCATCACAAACCAGCAAAACATCCACGAAACAAAGAAATGTCTGTCACAGCCAAAAAATACATTCCAGACACGCCGCTGGCACTAGAGGCACAGCATGACCGCCTAGTAACAGCCCCAACCACTGCCGCTCGACCTGACCGAAATATATACATCGTCAAACAAATATATATTTATATTTTTTTATACTAACATATATTATGTTTATACTAATATATTCACTTTGAATATAAACTTGATCCTCACCACCTTTCTGTTTTGTAATTTTGATAACTAAAAATAATATATATAAATCATTATCGTCAGTTTGGTACAAGTTATAACAAAATTATCCTCATAATAGATGTACAGGAGGAAGGGTGGATAACTAGTAGGCGACTGTAGTGATCGTTGATGTGGAAACGTCGATGTAGTCAACATTTTTCTTTTGTGGAAAAAGGTAATCAATCCATTTTGAGAAAAGGGGTAGGTAACAAAGAAGGTATTCCAAGGGGGGGTTCATTTTCTTTTAGCAAAAACAAGAAAAAGATACTCATACTACCTCATTCCAAAAAATATATGACTACAATTATGGTTATGTCTAAAGAAATTCAACTACAATCCCGTTTACAGGTTTATAAGAAACATAATAGTCTGATTTCGTCCCAAAATTAATAACCCCACATCCCCCATATATATATAAAATTACTTAAAAAAAACAACAGAGCTTCAGTGTGTGATATGCGAGAAGGTTCTACTATGAAAACAAAACATGAAATTAACGCCTGAATCTTGACTTGCTCGTGGAGAGTTGTAAAAAACTTATGATGGATCTGCATCTCTAGAAACTTACGTGATACACATCCACATCTATATGCTTAATTTAGTGATCTTAGTCATCATGACCTAACACTAACAATATATTTTTTTTAACTATCAAATCGAACCGTAGAATCGGCTATTGCCCTCAACGTTTCTTACTAAACGGATCAAATGATACTTCGTTGATTGTTTTGACGCATATCAGGGGATAACAAGGATTATATGCAACTGATCTATTTTAGTATTTTTATCTTTATATATTCAAAACCATCATTAAAAAAATAGTATACGCAATTCCTATTTATTATAATTTATTACGTATATAATTTAATACATATAAAAATAATTATGTGTGTATTTGTTAGTTTCACTTTGAGGAAAGTGCGTATATCCAAAACATGGTTGTGAATCATTCTCTTTAAGGGAACATTGGGTTTGAAGTCTTTTTACGTATTTCACCGTATCCGCAAATAACAGTTAAACTCTTATGCACGTTCACGCCTTTGTGGGATTCGGACGCGAAACATCTGATCTTCGAGCCGTAAGGTTGTCACCTCATACTTCGAAAGATGTTGTGATTAAGGAAAGGTACTCTTTTCATTATATGGACAATATGAGTTTTTTCCATACTAAGTGTTAATTGGAGTTTGTCTTTAAAGAACGATTTCAATTTCAGAGTTCAGTTTCATTGCTTCTGATCATGAACCAGAGATTGCTACTATAAAATCATATGCGAAGCAGATGTAATGTATCCTCTAAGGTCCAAGTTCCTCCTCCGGGAGGCGTCTATGGTCGCCTCTTTAATCTCTACGTGTGACATATGAAAAAAAACTTTTAGTCTAGAGCGGATTAGTTTGAGAATGCGTTTATCTCGGATTGTTCGCCGGATGATCTTATACATAGTTCCATGATTTACGGCTCCACGGCCTTCGGCATTCAGGGATCCTTCAATATACCATTGCGCACCATTAAAGGTACCCATTATAACATTAAGGGTCGTGTGAGCACTACGTCTACAGACTTCACCTTATTTTGAGCGATTCGATTATGCTTTTATGATGACACACGAACATGCTTATTCTTTAGCTGTAAAAAAACTTTGTAATTGTGAAGTATCATTACGAACTTAGTATATACGAGTATTATTTTGTGAGATTAACCGAATCTTAAATCATCAACTTGCATTAACCACCCATGCTATGGATTTAGAAACATTAACCTTTTTTTTTTTAGCTTTTGAAAAACGAGAAAACATGTTAGAATTTTATGAAAGGTTTTCGGGAGCAAAAATGCATGTTAGTTATATACGACCAGGTGAAGTTACACAAGATATACTTATATTTTTTTATACTAATAAATAACATATTTATATTAATATATTAACGTTGAATACTTACTTGATCCTCACCACCTTTCTGTTTTTTTATTTTCGTAACTTAAAATAATAAATATAAATCATTCAAAAAAAAAATTCCCACGAGAAACAAAAGTTGAAAAAATATTCCATAAAAAAATAATCCTTCATATTTRTAAATTATYATTCCAATRTTCGTCAAATTCTAAAWTTTTCAGTTTTATTTGATAAGTTCCTGTCTAAATATGARYTTTTTTTTTCAACTGCATCTATTTATTGAAGATGGAATGAAAGTCTGGACGAGTTTATGAAATGTTTTAATTAAAATTTTATTCTATTACAATAAATATCGTATAATTTAGATTGAAYTAACCTATTTATAACTGAAAATYCTTATTTAGAATAACAGTCYAATTAACATATTTCATGAACTCATCCAATGCAGTCAAAATAAGAAGAGATACCTTATTCTTGAAATGAAAGTTTGCAAGTAAGATAAAAAAATTTAAAATTGGAATGACATTTTTTAAGATGGAATGAAAATTTGAAATTTAGATTGTAATTTTACTATAGAATGATTATTTAATTCTGGGAATTTTTTTCATTGTTATGGTGAGTTAGGTACAAACTATAAGTAAATTTTACTCATAATAGATATACAGGAAGAAAGGTGGATAACCAGTAGTAGATTGTAGTGGTCGTTGTTGTGGAAGAGTCGATGCCATAAACATTTTTATTTTGTGGAAAAGGCAATCAATCCATCTTGAGCAAGGGGGAGGGTAGCAAAGAGGGTGTTTCAAGAGGGGGATTCATATTTTTTAGCACAAAGAAGAAGGACATATTTATAATGCCTCATTAAAAAAAACATACAACTACAATCATGGTTATGCCTAGATAAATCGAGCTACAATCTCGTCAAGAGGTTTAAAAAACGTGGTGGTCTAAGTAAGTCATAAAATGAATAAGATCCCCCCCCCCCCCCCCCCCCATAAAAAAAAAATAAATTAAAAAAACAACCGGGTTTTAAGTGCACTACTATGAAAAAAAAAAAAAAAAAAAACACGAGAATCTTGAATTGCTCGTTGACATTTATACAAAATTTGTGATGAATCTTCTTTTTTTACAATCTTGCGTAATAATCATCCAGATTTATATGCTTAATTTAGTCATCTTAGGCAGTGTGACCTAACATCAACAATTATTTTTTTAACTATCAAATCGATATGTAGAATCGACCACCGTCCTCAATGTTTCTTACTACACACATCAAGTAATACCTCATTGATTTTTTTGATGCATATCAAAGAACAATGGCGATCACCTCCAACTGACTTATTTTATTATTTTTATCTTTATATTTTTAAAAGCGTCATTAAAAAAATATTATATGCAATTTTTATTTATTATAATTTATTATGTATAATTTATTACATGCATTATTTTTTTAATATATAATTTGATTATTTATTTATTTGTTATAAATATATATCGTCAAACAAATGTATGCTTACATTTGTTATATTTAGTATATAATATGTTTATATCTGCGTAGCACACGAAACATGTTCGGAAGTTTTTCGAACGTCTGAACACGTTCGGTCGTTTGCCCGAACGGGAAGCGAACGCGTTCGCACAAACGTTTGTCCGAGGGCCGCAAACGCGTTTGCTATGCGGGCGTTACCGACCCTCGGAAGGGTTTGGGGGGCAAGTGGGGGTGTTGGGGGCGGTATCGGAGGGCGCGGTGTTCCGACCCTCCGTAGTGCTCCAGATGACAGTTTCTTGAGTCCCACTGCGTACCAACTCCATGCTCGGACTTCACAACAAACCAGCTTCTTGCTGGCGGACCTCCGTGGGTATTAGGCATACTCAATTTTTCGGTCCCATATCGTGCAAGGCGCTCCGCTTCTAAGGTATGTACCAAACTTGCCTGTGGTTGTCGTCATCCAGGGATGCGGGGGTAGCGGGTCGGTGCAGTATTTCCTACTATACCTCAATCCCCCCTTGTCAGATTAAGGGTAGTGTATACAAACCAGGCGGTTACAATCGAGTACAAAAAAAAAATTCCTAGAATTAAATAATCATTCTATAATAAAATTACATTTTAAATTTTAAATTTTCATTCCATCTTAAGAAATCTCATTCCAATTTTAAAAATTTCCGTGTTACTTGAAAACTTTCCTTCCAAGAACGGGGTATCCCTTCTTATTTGAACTGAATGCTAGAGATGGAATAAAAGTGTGGAAGGGAAAACTTATATTTAGACTGTCATTCTAAGTAAGGATTTTCAGTCATAAATAGGTTAATCCAATCTAAATTAGAAGATATTTATTGTAGTAGAATGAAAGTTAAATTAAGACATTTCATAAACTCGTTCAGACTTCCATTCCATCTTGAACAAATGGATGTAGTTGGAAGGGAAAACTTATATTTAGACGGAAACTTATCTAATAAAACAGAAAATTTTAGAATTGAACGAACATTGGAATAATAATTTATAAATATGAAGGACTTTTTTTTTTATGGAATGTTTTTTCAACTTTCATTTCTTGTGGGAATTTTTATGTTGTAAGGAGTGAAAATAAGGGAAAAAAAAGAGAAAAATTAAAGAAAAGGGGAGGTAAAATGGGAAAGAGTCATGTAGCCAGCCCACATTCTGACTCGAATCGTTGCTTCTCATTCGACTCATCTAAGTGGAGCCAGGTTGCAGTGACGCTACGTTTCCTTTTAATTTTCCTTTCTAATTATTATTATTAATCTTACCATTACTATTATTATTATTACTATTGTTGTCATTGGGAATTTTATCTTTTGCCTTCCGCCGCTTCGTAGGGGAGTAGACAACCGATGCTGAAATTTTGCATGAGCAGGGTCAAATTGTTTGACTTCTCACGTCCCAGTTGCTCTGTCTGTTGTAAAGTAGACCCCAAAAGAGGGGTAACCCGCAACCACATTAGTAGGAGGCTTATCACCTTCCGCGGAAGGTCTTAAGCCCCCTCTTTGCCATCGGAGACGGGTACCCATCAAAGGTAACCCGTAAGCGCCCTATGAAGGAAGTGGAGTGTCGGGTGAGATCCCATTATGGGACCGCTGAGCGCCAGACTGTCTGTCTTTCCAAACAAAGTTGACAAGATAGATAGATGTAGACTGAGGAGTCGAGCAGTGACCGTTAACGTCCTACTCTGTTCCCTTTTGAATTATTTTATTAACTTATGAACTACAAATCGTTAGAATATCGAATTTTGTAAAGTCATTAAAGTCTCTCATTTAGAACGCAGGGATCACGACGTGTAGTGATTCTATAAGAGTCGAAGGGGGCTAGTTGTCGACTACTGACTAATAGAAACGTGTAGGCAGCTCCGCTCTGCTAACGCTGGTAGCCTGAGGGAGGAGGGTAGAAAGGTGTGGTGCCCATTTGAGTGCGAGTGAGCGAGGTATCTAGCTATTCTGAACGCGACGATGACGTACCGAAATGGCCTGCGCGGCTATAGGCCAAGGTACATGAGGTACTCCTGGATGTGGGAGCGCGAGGATGAGAAAGGTACTTTGGTTGAGACCATACTATCCCACGGAAGGCCTACGGGAGAAGTAAGGCTGGAGATTAACGTTTGTGGTCACCGGGAGCAGGAGATGAGGAGAGACAAGGGACTGCAGACAGCGATTACCGAGGCGCGCAACAGAGGTGAGCGCAAATGCAAGTGTGAGGGGGTAACTACAAGTATGCGAGTGATGGTCACTTACCATGAGGATGACTCGTCGACTGGGACCACGACCAGGGAGGTGCAGCGCATCGATCGGGATTCCGAAGGGAGTCTGAAATGAGTGACGCAGACGCGACTCAGTCCTGGCACGACTGGGATCAGTGACGACAGGACCACCAGCCGAAGGGACCAATATAGGACGGCCCAGAGGTCATCTCACGACGGGGAAAGGACCAGAGCCGCTTACGCAAGGGTAAACGAGCAAGGACAAAGGGCGAGCGGTTACGAGAGAGAGAGGGATGCTCGTGACTCATGCTCAGTGGGTCGACGTGTGTCACCAATCTTTGAGAGAGAGAGAGGCTGATACAGAGATGTAAGTAAGTGTGATCGCCTACGGAAGGCAACTGAGTCATCTCCGTAGTGAAGGTCACTCGTTGGTCACGACGGTCAGTAATATACATGACTTTCGACTTGTGCTCAGATGTAGCTCTCTTCCTTTCTTTATCGTAACCACTATGGGCATCAGATTGCGCTGACCTGTATGAGGCTGATAAATCCTTATGAGATGAGCGAGTCGAAGAGTCCGTGCACGCTTTTCAGATGGCTCATGTGTGACTCATGTGTGACTCATACGCGATGAGGTCGTTCAGGAAAAAGGAGAGAGGGTTTCACCCGAAGAGAGTGGGCAGTGGTTAGCGGGAGGGAAATTTTTGTTACAAAAGCCGTAGAGTTTCGCTCACTCGTTCTAAGAACCACACGACAAATGTACTTTCTCCTTTTCCTTCTCTGGATACAGATCGAATAGTCCCTCGTTCATATTTGGACTGCAGTGATTACCATCCGTGTGAGTGAGCGGTTTAGAAAACCTTGCGTACGCGCTCCGTAGTATGAGCTGGACGGAGAGAGGCCTGTGAGAGTCACGATCAAGAACAAGAGAGGGGAAGGGAGACGGCACAGAGCATGGGTGTGCTCGGTGAGCTTGGGCTACTGATGTCTGCCTCGTTAACATCGTTGCAAGCAAAGTGGTGAGAGTCGTGCTCAAGCAAGGGAGAGAGAGAGAGCATCACTGCGAAAGGAGAAGTCACTTATAGGGCGTGGTTGATCCTCTCCTGCACGACGCACACCGTAACTAGAGAGTCGCTCCTCCACATGAAATACTGTGGGGATCACCGTGACTTCCTCTTAATTGGGCGAACAGACGGAGATAATTGTTAACCTTTTGTGTGGCACGAGTGAAGTTGGGCGGGATCAAGAAGTCGATCCTAAATAATGGAGGGAGAGGGTCCTTGTACGAAGGGTCACTGGTGACCCTGCCCTGGCCCGTCTACAGAGCTGCCAGTAAAGTCGGTGAAGTTTGCAAAGAAGGCTATGATCATGAGACACCAGTTTGACTGTGCAAACGAGTGGGAGCGGACACACCCTTCAACTAGCGTCACCTGCCCCTATTCGTTGACCTTATCTTGGCCAAGTCATGAGGAGATTGGGTGAGCAGGTCGAAGAGTTGGTCAAGCGAGCAAAAAAAACAGTGAATTTACCATATGTAATTTTGAGGCAATATTCAAACCCCGCTTGTCGACTAGGTTCGGCGCTCAACACTGGACATCGGCAACACTCTGTAGCCTGACCGCCTCGTGAGGTTTTTCAGATTGAGGCGATAATAATTGATGCATTTCTTGAACTGGGAAGCCGACCTAGTAGAGTCTAAGCTGTAGGGAGCCCTCGTGCGAGTTAGTGGATGACGCTGCACCTCTCTTTCCCAATTGTCTCGCCCTTGTTATTGCGCAGATTACCCTACCTCGCCCTCTCACTTGCTGCAGGGTCGTTGACTCAGTGCAAGACTATAATGATCTTATTGGATAACTGAGATTAGTGTTTAAGCTAAGAGAAGTGGGAGTGATGAGACATGTGGTAATTACAGGTAATGGGTGATAGTGGAACGGATCTTTAACAAGAGCGGGAAAGATGTTAGTCGACAATTTTAAATGAAAATAAGCAGAAGTGAATGTTGAATAAAGCCTGATCACCGCAAGGAAAACTGTCATTTACCAACAGTCGAGTTAATGCTCTCCCCTTGTGATCACTCAGTATGGTTGTTAAGCTCGCCCGAACATGAGTCTTTATGCTACTTGAGTGAGTCTGAGGTACTTGGTAGTTGGGGATGACGGGTACGCTGCGCCTACTGAGGAGGAAGAGAAGCTGAATAACAGATAAGGTATCTGTCTGCTTCTCCACTCTATGTTCGTTATTTTCCCGTTTGACTGTCATATTGTAAAATCTATCAGGCAATGTGATAGTGAATGGGTCAATCATGTGACAAGTGGGTTCTGTCTTGCCCATCTCATAATTATACTACCTGTGAAGTGGAAACGCGAGGACATGTTAACTGGGAATCGATTGGCTTGATGAGGGGTGGGAGGAAGATAATTACTGTTAAGTTTGAACCCTCTAATTAGCAGGCTATACCACTTTTACGCAAGGAAAATCAGGGGATGCGGTTCCAGAACCAATCTGGGCCTACGTGGTCTTTCTCTATTAAGTATGCATGAATGGGGAAAAAAGAAACAGTTTCGAGGAGAATTGCATATCTCCTTGCGAAGCTACTACTTGACGGGGACTAACAAATCCATTTTTTTTACTTGAACCAAGTCAAAAGATAATCGCCTTTGATGCATCTCTCTATAAGGAAAAGGTGGAAAAGGTCGAGATTAAAAAAGGTTTAATTTCTGTTGTATCATTCCTCTATTAAACCTAAAGCGAGATCGATTATGATTTTCCTGTAAGCAAACCATGATTTGCCTATGAGCAAGCCATGATTTGGCTGTGAGCAACCCATGATTTGCCTATGAGCAAGCCATGATTTTCCTGTGAGCAAACCCTGTTTGGTTACCGTATTGTTGGGAGAGTGCGTGCAGTAGGTGAAATTATATAAGACAGTACGTCCCATCTTGACTAACACTTTAGTGGGATCAATACAAGTCGTCGAAAACGTCTCTCTTTGAGCTCGAGCTGAGTTTGCACTCATATTCATAGTGCTGAGTATAAACTTATCTCGTGCTCAGACTTATTAATCCGGTTCAGGACACGTTTGGAGTTCATAATCGTTTTTCTTTTAGCTCAGGTTTGGGCTTAACTACAACTGATGAATAAAATTGAGCACCAAAATCAGAAGGAATGCACGATGAGCGGGGGGGATTTTGTACCCTGGGCCCCTGCTTTCAAATGAGGGAGATACTGCCGGGATGCCAGTGATTAGGGCCCCCGTACTGAGGGAATGGTACTCTGGCTTCGGTAGCAGGGTGCAGAGGCGGATGCTGTTCACTAGGCCCTCGTGAAAACCCGTTCTACTGATGTTGATGTGAACTAAGGCTAAACACCCGAGGAGGACAGTATGAGTCATGCATAAGCAGTTACACAAGTTACAGTCTTGCTCAACACCTGGGCAGTTTTGCAGCTCGTAAGAACTCAAACTTATGCACGGGGTAGAAATTGTGCTTCGTATATTGACACAAAAATACGATCTATTGCCAGCTACAATCAATGAACTAGGTATATGTCTCCCGTGACAGCGTACCTGCCCAACACCCAGTGGGAGGGGTTATCATTCAGAGTGGCAAGCACCCACTGAACCGGAGTCGATCATGATTTACCCTGTAGAGGGTTGCGGCGACGAATGGTCAGTTGAGAACTTTAGTAGTGGGCCCTGCCTGTCGACTTTTCTTGCCAAGTTTTGGTTGTGGCTTGTTCATTCCTACTTAGTGTTAGGTTGCTGCTAAAGTGCATTGGATTCAGCTCGGTTGCCTTGAGCCCCCTTCCTACCAGATCTGAAGTTAGTATTTGGAGGTGAAACCGAGAGTCCCTTCGGACCTCCGTCTATGGGGACGCTTGACGTACTCTCTGACAGTGACGACGAAACGAAGATCAGATTAGCAGAACTGGGGCAGACCACATCTCGTTGCTTGCAATATAGCAGGGGACGAGTGGTCCCATTATTAATAATGTGCATGGTAGGGTCACCAGCCTGTACGTACGGTGGTCCCTGGGCAGACCTCCGTACGTACGGGCATTTGGGGTCCCGTACGGGGTCCAAACCTGATGACGTTCGACCCCCGCCAAAAATTATTTTGGGGCCTAAAAATATTTTTGTTTTTCTGATTTTTTTTATGTGAGTTCTCTATGATGTGAGGTATTTGGCTCAGCCAAATGAGAATTAAAAATCACCAAAGATGGCGGTGTCAAAACGTGCTCGCCCACATTTTTTTTCACTTTTTACTTTTTGTTTTCACTTGAGTTCGGGGTCTAAGCAATTTTATTATTTTTTGAAATGTTTTTTGCGGGTTTTGCATTATGTGAAGTACATATGTGTAAATATTCAGGGCATTTAGCTATGCCAAAAAAAAATGAAAAATCGCCAAAGATGGTGGTGTCGAAAATGTGCTCACGCACTCACTAATGTTTTTTTTTTTTTTAATTATTAGTACTTATTTTTTGTATTTTATTTTTATTTCAAATTTGGTAAGGAATTCTGATGAAATGCTCAGGCAAATCTTGTTTAATTTATGTTTCTTCATAACATTGTTTTTTTTTTCAGTTTTTTTTTTTTTTTTTTCGTGTTCGACCCGAATTGCCGAACTCATCCCCAAGGGGTCCCATACGTTCGGTCGTTCGGGTTCGGATGTTCGGCTCATCCTGAACGCCAGTTACCCTGGTGCATGGTATTCTTAATAAAAAAAAAAATATTTAAAGTGTAAAAGCAGGCAGTGTGACCACATCACTCAGTCAGTCTAGCACGTGAAAAACACAAGAAATTTGCAACAATTGTCATTTGCATGAGTACAAATCAGCTCTGGTCAGCTAACGCTCACATGGTGGATCAAGCACCGACAATTGAACAGGGATGGGACATGGTGTGTTAAATTACACCGATACCTCTGTTGCTCGAGAGCAACCTTCTGCTCTAAGTCGGTGACCCCTCACGGGTGAACGACAGTTCAGCTTATTCATCAACCGGGGTTCGGAGCTGGAAGAAGAAATCATGGGAAACAAAAACATCGTGGAAATAACCTACGCTCTATATTAGGAAAAAAAGGACAGTTGAGAAGAGAAAGCAATCAAGGACATTTAACACATCCTAGAACTAATGAGAGTAGGTGCACTGAAACTAGTAAGGGGTCAAAAACACATTGCGTACACCTTATATTTCTACGGATAAGACAAACGGTTGCATAACACACTTTCCTCCACTGAGACTGTTGGTCGGGCGAGAGAAGCCGTAAATAGCCAACAGTGAGAATGAAAAAGGGGGGGGCATCTCATAAACAACGCACAAAAAACAGCAAGGTGGACAAACTAAGCGGGAAAACTCGCGGGGCCAGATGCGAAAAGAGCATTCAATCAGTACTCAAGCAACATTAAAGCAACATTCAACGGGTACTCAAGCAACATTCAATCAACATTCATTCAATATTTAGTCAACATTCAACCAACACTCAGTCATCTAAGTTGCTTCAGACCTTCAGACTGGGTTAACCAGTATCCAGTCACACTTATTTGCATCCGAGAATCAACATAAATTAGATCGTGCTACCGTCTAAGAGACATTGAATCAATTTCAACATCCCATTCTATTACATGACTATAGTTCAATCGTTCTCTGTCCAAGAGGCCGTTCTGACCAGTCTGAACAGGATTGCCTCCAGAGATGCCTTCCATTATTGATATGTCAGTGCAAGCGGTTTCAAGCGAGGTAAACTATCTATCTTTGTAGTTCATACTGAGTTCGCAGAGAGTACCATTCGGGATTTGATGCCTCATGAAAATTTTGACTCAGTCTGAATCTCAACGAAAAAAATTCCCATAATTAAATAATCATTCTATAGTAAAATTACAATATAAATTTCAAATTTTCATTCCATTTTAAAAAATGTCATTCCAATTTTAAAATTTTTCATCTTACTTGCAAACTTTCATTCCAAGAATAGGGTATCCCTTCTTATTTGGACTGCATGCTAGAGATGGAATGAAAGTTTGGATGAGTTCATGAAATGTTTTAATTGGACTGTCATTCTAAGTAAGGATTTTCGATCATAAATAAGTTAATCCAATATAAATAAGAAGATATTTGTTGTAGTAGAATGAAAATTTAATTAAAGCATTTCATAAACTCGTCCAGACTTTCATTCCATCTTGAACAAATAGATGTAGTTGAAAGGGAAAACTCATATTTAGATGAGAACTTATCAAATAAAACTGTAAATTTTAGAATTGGACGAACATTGGAATGATATTATTAATATTAAGAATTTTTTTTTTTATGGAATGTTTTTTCAACTTTAATTTCTCGTGGAAATTTTTCTGTTGCTTGACAGTCAGATACCTCGAGGAGAGAGAGAGAGAGTTCGATGAGAGTAGTACCAAGCTGATCCAAAGCTTTGGACCCAAGCTCTATACTGATTATCCCACACCTCCAGTACCCTTCATTCTCACGGATGACTCTAGTTGGGGAGACTTGGTCGATCTAGCCAAGGGGTACATTTCACCTGCATTGATCGACTATGATGCAGTGACTGAGCCAACAGAGTTCCAACATCTCAGACGAGGGATCTTTACTCAACCATATCTCCCGACAGTATGGGAGGAGTTTTGTGCTATGGTAGACTTTCGTATCATTATTTGACTTGGTTGGAAATGTTCGAAATGCGTAGGCTTTAGGTGACTCTATGTTCAGAGACCACAATCTCGGGAAGTAAAGGGGCGTGGTTCAAGGCACAAGAAACACACAATAAAATGAGAGATTGAGTGTACTACCCAGAAGGATGAGTGAGGACTCTTGACTAGCGTTGGCCATGCTCTTTATATGTACTCTATAAGATCATTACGAGTTCTCATTCTTCCCTTACTTATCCTTGTCACCACTCGAGTCAGTCAGTCTTGTTTTTTTTGCATTATTTTTGCTTGATGATTTTCGTTCCCAAATGCCCCTGTCAAAGTTCTTCAAAAATTATAAAATTGACAAATTTATGCATGCATGACATACCATAATTTTATGATTATTATTTGCATAACTCTTTGCTGTTTCGAATCAAAATAAAAGATTCCTAAGACCCGGGACTGGCGAAGACCGCAATGGAAGGGTCTCGCTCGAAGTCGGACACACATAACAACAAGAGATTTGCTTTATTTAATTTATTTTATTTATTGTAAACATCATTCAAAATCCTGCGTGACAGCCTGTTGGCTTTTCGGTCGCCCAAAGAGGCCCGATTGGAGAAAAGTGAGACAACGGGTTTGGGCAGGCCGCCTGGCGGGAGAAGGCAGCCTGGGCCCGCGTTTGAATTCGAACTGGCCAGAGGTATGTGTATATCCCTGCAGCTTCGAACTGCGTAGTTGGCGCCATTGTTGATATCGATGCAGCCTCGCAGGGAGCACGCTACCGTGGTAGGTGTCCATCCCCCTCCTCCTCCTCCTGCTCCTCCTCCTCGTCCTCCTTGTCCTCCTCCTCCTCCTCCTCCTTGTCCTCCTTGTCCTCCTCCTCCTCCCGCCGTCGCCCTCCTTATGTACTTCCTCCTCTTCCTTTTCCTCCTCCTCCCCTTCATCGTCCGCCTCATGTACTTCCTCCTCCTCCTTCTTCTCCCCGTCGTCGTCCTCTTTTTGTACTTCCTCCTCCTCCCCCTCCTCCTCCTCCTCCTCCTCCTCCTCCTCCTCCTCCTTTTCCTCCTCCCCGTCGTCCTCCTCCTCCTATACTTCCTCCTCCGCCGCCGCCGCGCCCTCCTCCTCCTCTTCCCTGTCGTCGTCCTCCTGCACTTCCTCCTCCTCCTCCTCCAAGTCGTAGTCCTCCTGCTGTACTTCCTCCCTCTCCTCCACTGACCAACATGTAGCTGCCATGTCAACACGCGCCCATTTTTTTTTATATATTTTTTTTCTCCTTCTTCCGCCTCGTAATCCCCCCGCTCCTCCTCCTCGTATTTTTGTCCTTCTCTCCTCCTTGTATTCTTCTTCTTCTCCTCCTCCTCGTATTAATGACTTCCTCCTCCTCCACTTTTTTTGTCTTTTTATTTTTCTCTTTTTCTTGTCCGATCAATCAATCAATCAATCGACCAATCGACCGATCTAAGATCCCATCGAATCGATTGATTCGATAAGATCTTGACACACATCAACATCCTATCGAATCAATCAATTCGATGGGATCTTCGATCGATTGATTGATTGATTGTACGAGGAGGCCACGGCGATGGAGGAGGGGGAAGAAGAAGAATGAGCCTCTTCCTCCTCGTATTCTTTTTCTCCTCCTCGTATTCTTCTCCTCCTCCTCGTACTCTTCTTCTCCTCCTCGTATTTTTCTTCTCCTCCTCGTATTCTTCTTCTCCTCCCGTTTTTCTTCTTCTCCTCCTCCCCTCCTCCTCCTCCTACTTTCGTCTTCTTGTTCTTTCGTCATCCTCCTCCTCTCCTTCATCTACCCCCTCCTCCTCTTCTTCCTCCTCCTCCTCCTCTTCCTCCTCCTTTTCTTCTTCTTGTTCTTCGTCCTCCTCCGGTTCTTTTTCTTTGACCTCCTCCTCCTAGTCTCCCCCCCCCTCGTCTTCGCCTGCCATATCTTCTCGTCCTCATCCTCTCTGATGGCCACCATATCTTCTCTTCCTTTTTTCGTCGTCCTCCTCTCCTTTTTCTCCTCCTCCTCCCCTCATCTTCGACAACCATATCTTTCTCCTCTTCCTCCCCCTCCTCCTCTCCTCCTTCGTTTTTTCTTTTTTTTCCTCCTCCTCCCCCTCATCTTCGCCGCCATACCGTTCTCCTCCTTCCCCTCCCCCTCCTCCTCTCCTCCTTTTTTTTTTCTTCTTCCTCCTCATCCTCCTCCAGGTTGTGCGTACCTAAGAGTGATAGGCACCCCCTGTTATTTGTTTAAAAAAAAATAGTTGTTTGTTTAAAAAAAAAGTATTGAATTTTGTTTTTCTTTTAAACCACAGTACTTCGCTCATAAATTGGTAACGATGAAAAATAGAGTTGCAAAATTTTCACTAGAATGAAGTTAGACTAGATACCCAGACTGGTTTGCACCAGCGGGTTATGGCTTGTATATGAGTGCGACATTCATAAGTATTGGTGGTTTACGTTCTTTATCCACTGTGTCTGTGCATGTAGGAACACATGTACGACATAAACCAACAAAACATGTTGTTGTACATTTGCCCCTTCCCCTTAGGCCCATCGGCTTCTTGCCCCGTTGCACTACTGAGGCTTCCCCGAGCCATGAAATTTTCAGAGTAGGTGATGAGGGTTTTTAATGCAAGGTTGAGGCCGTGTACTAGCGGCTTAAAGCCTTGTCGGCCCAAAGGCGAAGACTAAGTAGTTAATATAATCTATAACGCATCCTTCAGAGGTCGGTTAACACAGGACCACAATGGTCGGTGAAGCTGGTTAAAACAAAAGAAAAATGGGCACCACCAAACCCAGACCACAACCCGAATTGTGGGGCGAAGGACGAAGTCGGTGGGGCACCATAACTCCCGAGCCCTACGATGTGTGTCCGAAGAGCTTTAGGGTTTACCTGTTATATCCGAATGCGCGGCTTAACAACCATATCTCAACGCGCGAAGCAAGAGTGAGGAGGCTCACTCAACTGTCGTTTGCAACAACAATCAAGCAAGACTGAGGGAAACCTGTCCTAGGTATGAGAATGATGGAGGTTAAGGGGAACATTTAAGAGCCGAAAAACAGTTCCTATGGAAGATGGCGAGTAACCATGGTTTGGAAAAGTATCTTGCTAGAGCTAGGGAATGTAAAGCTAGTTGTAGCTAACACGTTTTACATTGAGAAAGGAGCAACTGCTAGTGAGGAACAATGAAGCATCATACGTGAGGTGAAGTTTAGTCAAAGTGGCGAGTTTCCTTTCAAGGCACTAAGCGAAGTCAGAAATTCGACTGTGGGCCGTAGTGGAAGAGAAACTTATCATTGCAAGGTAGTTGGGTTAAGGGGGACGGAAAGAAGGTGAGCAACAATTTATCAAAAGTCAAGATCCCTGTGGAGTAAGATACAAAGATTAGCAGTGGTTGGTGGCTGGAAGAGGTGAAAATCGGTGAAACATTTGGCAGGATATATCAAGGGGTCATTTTTCCCTGAGAGGAAGGCGTTGTACTGTAAGATGGCGTAACATGTGAATAAAAACGAACGTTGTGTACAACATCCTTTCCACTGGAAGTGGTTTCTACCCATGATCACAAGGAAAGTAACACTTTATCCCCCACGAATGGCTTCACAGTATTGTGTTTCGTCTTCAAATTCACCTTGGTTGCCAGATGAGTTCGTGAGGGTCTTTCTCTACTAATTTTTGTGAAGTGTAGATGTTGCAAAACGAGCGCTCATGATCAACTATCAAATAAAGACTCTTCCGCCCCTTGATATGGGTGAATATTAACGGTTGCTTTTGATTTTGGGACTATGAGGGTTAAGTTATGCTTTGATCCAATTTTTCCTTTTCGGCTTGGGGAGTGTGATTCTGATTTTCATGGTCTCGTCTTTTCTAAGTGACCTCCCCCCCCCCCCCCCCCCCCCCCCCCCCCCCCCCCCCCCCCCCCCCCCCCCCCCCCCCCCCCCCCCCCCCCCCCCCCCCTTCCAAGTCCTCCCTCCTTCGAAAAGAATTGTCTGACCTCGAAGAGTGACCCATTGGAGTGGTATTTTTCTTTGCTGGTGGAAAATAGAAAGAAAAGTACGACTTTAAAACCGCCCTTACCATGTACTTTGTGAAAAATCGACAAGTTAAGAAAGTAAGACCTCGTTCAACGAGTAATTTTTGAAAAGCTAATTTAGAAATCGTTTACATAGTACATGCATTGGTCACTGTCACCAAAATATCAACAAAAAAATCACTTTTCCTGATGTCGAAATTTGGACAACTGGTTTCTTAAATGGTTGGTGAGGGGCATTTCGGGTGTTTTCTGCGAGACGCGTCTAGAGAAATTAGGGTGTCCAATTGAAACCTGATTTCTCTTCGATCGCTTACGAATACTAACCTTTGGAATTTTATAAAATGAAGGACGCTATTTTTTCTTTCAGGACGTCGTCCTTTGTTGTCCGTCTCATGCCTGTTTCCGTACTGGCTGGTCGTTGTACCGGGATAAGCATGCGAACCTTCTTGCAACATGTTCTTTCCTAATTAGATTATTAAAAAATAAGACCCTATATTTATCTAATTAAATAATAAAATTAAAAATAAAAATAAAACAAAAAATAATTAAAAAATCAAAATAAATAATTATTTTATTATTTAATATTTTCTACCTAATTATGCCCTCACCTAGGCTACCAGAATGGCTCGGGGCCAATTGCCCAGCCGAGCTAAAAACAATAAAAAACTTAAAAAAAAATAAAAAAATTATTCTAAATTTGGTGAAGAATTTTGATATGACCCTGAGACAAAAGTTGTTCAGTTTATTTTTCTGCATAACATAGTTGATTTTCAAAGTTTCTAGAATTTTTTGGATTTTTTAAAAATTTTTCCTGGGACCTTCCCTGATCCTTGCACAGGGTGGTCACCCGGGACCCGGGCGGCCCGGCTAGTAGTCTAGGCCCTCGCTGGATTTATCCAAATTTTAACTATTTATTACCCCTGCTATAACCCATAGGTTACTGTCCATAATTCACCGCATTCGCATGGTTCCATAATTCACCGCATTCGCATGGTTTGCTCGTGCGAAGCGAGACGTTAGGTGCTGCGTGTGAGCAACGAGGTGACATTTTTGCTTTGACACAAACGGTGTCATTTATGTGTGAGGCGTATTCTCGTTGTGACTCAATGAACCTTATAATGGCACAAGGTTTGATTATCTAAATTGGTGCAGTGATACTCGGTCATTAAGCGGTGCTTACTCCAACACGATTGTGACACAAAATATGGTTACATCAGTGGTTGCCCAAGCGGTACTAGTTTTTGGCTATGGCAGTTTGTTGACGGTGGTTAGTTTGGTCCGGTCTAGAACGGGTACACTCGCTGGTTCAATACTGCAACGGTTCATTGTAGTTGGATGCTATTATTTTTTGGTAGTGTCGCTGGTTCGGTACTGGTATGGTTTACTCCGAACATGGGTCCTGGATTACGGGGCCTCAACCCTCAGTACCAACGAATTTGCTGCTGCTGGTGGAAAATATCCCAGGCCTGTGGCCCTGATACCATTGGTACCAATGGTGCGCTCCATTTCAAGCTTGGTGCTAGTGGCTCGGGGCTGGGTGATTCACTGGTAGCTGCTCTAGAGGCCGCTCGTGTGAATATAGAGGAGGACCAGCGAGGCTCAAGGGCATTGTCTTGCGCGGCGGTCCGGCGCCCCGCTGGGGTGCGCTGAACCTCACGGTCGTATCACACGGGATTTATTTTCAAAGAACGACTGGTCACCTTTTCAACCGTGCGCGCGTGCTATACCTCTCACGACGCCATGCGACAGGTCGAGACGTCGCGAGGTACAACTTACCTCTACCCAAGAGGCTGTCACCACCCTCAGGTAGGCGTATCCCTGCTGAGCTACCGACCCACGTACGAAGGCTTTTACATGCCTGAGCAGAGGTAGGTCGGCTGAGGGCATTTGCTCGATCGCTGTAGCAAGAAGTGGGGTACGCGCGGTAAGACGCCTAAGACTGACCCCTTAGATACTCGGGTCGATTTTTGAGACGGTCGTCTTATTTCCGTTTTTATTCTCAAAACACTTTCTCCTTCTAACCTCTATGACCAACGTATCAGAACCTTGTAACTATCAAAGATAATCTATTCCGCTCAACGTATCACTGATCATCAGATAATATACAAGACTTGATTATGAATAGCGAGGTATTATCGTTGGGAACCCTTCCCACTTTCACAAGTGCTGAGTGTCCAAACTCTTCACGATGTCAATTCCAGTCCAGCCCAAATCATGCACAAAACAGACCTGCACAACATAATGCAAAGACAGTTCACATGCCATGCACTAACGACGTCAACCATCAACCACTGACATTCTCCCTTACTCCCCAAACCATGCATGACAACTCTATCTTTCGTGAGATGCAAGCCCAACCCTTTTACACTG
>BFEA01000159.1:1569090-1591002 GCA_003427395.1 Chara braunii | reverse complement strand
TCAAACAAGTATTAGGATAACCCTCCCGGGAGTTACCCTACTACCAATTCGATGAGTAGGAGATCAGTCAAAACAACTCCAAGTTGAATAGCCCTGACTGTTCCCCTACTTTGCCCACTCGTCGCGAACGAGCAAGAGGTATGCCGACTTTCACGGAAGTCGACCAGGTTGACCTAGACTTAGGAGTTCGTGTACTCACCTGGGAGTACTTAATTCCCTTCCTATGTCTAGTCAAATCAAGTGAGAGGAGAACTTTATGGGAGCTCCTCGTAACCTGATCCAATGTTAAATAGCTAGGCCATTAGTATCCAAGTAATGCCAATCCATTAGTCATACAAGAGCAAGCAACAAGGTTACTCACCCGGGAGTATCTCTTTTACTCGTTCAAACATAATCAACTCATCCTTTTCTTGTTAGTTGATCCCCAAATCAAACAAAGTATTAGGATAACCCTCCCGGTGAGTACACTAGGCTGAGCTACGAGTGGGGGAGGAAGACGATTGAATGTGGACGTGAACCGGTGCGGGGTGCGTGCAGATGGTGGTAGAAAAGAAGGCGGGGCAGCGAGTATGGCGCAGCGGGATATGCATAACTCGCTCGATTCATTACGAAATCCGGTGAGTGGAGAGTCAAATTTGGGGTTTTAACCCCGGGCGAGCGCACTAGTGAAGTCAGTTTCGGCGTTAGATAGGTAGAACAAGAGGTTAGTGGAACAAGAGCTGCGTCGGAGTTATGGCAATGGTGGAGGTGGAGGGAGTAGAAATTGAGAGTTCGCTCGATTCCTAATGAAATCGACCGAACTAGAGTACTGAGTGGGGGTTTTAGACCCGGGCGACCGTGATCGTGAGGTCAGTGTTAGTGATAAGTTAGTGATTTAGGAGTTAGTATGAGAAGTGACTGCGCTGAGTTATGGCGGGGGGACAGGGGAGTGAACAGCTCAGCGAACCCGGACGGGAACCGCGTCCAGGTACATGCGAAGGTGGAAGGCAGAAGGATGACTACCTCACTCCTCCCTCAACGAAATCGAGTCGGGGAAAGTCGTAGGAAGGGGGTTTGGCGTGGGGCGAGTTCATAGAAAGGGTTAGTGAAAGAGTTAGTGTAGGGGGGGGTTATTGGAAAAAAGTCGTGCGCGGGGCTATAGCGGAAGAGGTGAGTAAGAAGAAGGGATAACTTGGCCGTTTCGCGATGGAAACGGGCAAGGGGAGATCATGATCGGGGGTTCTCGGCGGGGTGCGTTCAAAGGAGGAGCGCAACAGAGAGGACAGGGCGAACCAGATGGTGGCCACGGCTTTGATTTTACAGAGTGTTTTCTGTGATGTGTAGATGGAGGGCTGCGCCCGGGAGAATAGCCCGATTTCGTTCTGTCTTGAAAACGATGTGATGAACCTTCCCACGTTTCAGGGAAGGTTCATTCTTATTGTTTATGCATTAAGACGGGGATTTGTGCTAAGTGTTGAACGGAGGTGAATGGCAAAAGACGGATGGTGAGTGAGTAAGAGAGCTTACCAGTGCCGACGAGGGAGGTGGGAAAGAAGTCGAGCGAGGAGATTTGTTTTTTTTTCTCCTTTTTCTTTTTTTCCTCTCTAATCGGTGCCGCCCGTCGTCATTCCCGTTACTGATCAATCTGGTCGCCATCACAGGAGACGGAGTCCTCTATCTCGTAGTCGTGGCGCTCTTCCCCCCCCCCGACTTAAACGAACCTGGCCAGGAAGACGGGTCAACTGCAGAGAGAGAGAGAGAGAGGGGGAGAAAAGACACTCACCTGATGGCTAGAGCGGGCCAGGTACATCGAGGTGGGGACCGTCCGGTTCGGGATGTCTGTGTTGCCCTGTAGGTAATGACAGGAGTTGTCAGGGTGGCCACCTGATTCAGGGGCTGGTGGGAACCAACAGCCTACGGTGCTCAATCGTGATGTGAGTAGCGGAGTGCTGCTTTGTGTCGAGTTGGACGTGCGGACTGCCCCGGCTTTGCTGCGGCCGGAGTGCTGGCCGTCTTATTCCACCATGCGAGGTGAGCCGAAGGGAGGGGTAAGCTACGTGCCAGACTGTGGGAAGTTGGGACAGGATGGCTACGGGCAGCTACCGCCGCGGCTGACTGTGCCTGAAGGATCGCCGCCGCCGATGGCTACGTGTAGTTGTTGCTGCCATTAGCTAGGCACAAACTGTGGCTAACTAGAGGCGAACTGCTGCAGGCCCCTGCAAGCTGGGCACAAGCTGCCTCTTCGAGTTGCTGTTGGTTGTACACAAGTTACGGCTGTTGCAGACTGGGCACGAATGGCTGTTGTTGTTGTTGACCCCCACTAGGCACTGCTACTGTGTATAGGCTGCTGTTGCAGGTTACTGACTATTGTTGCGGCAGTTAAGGACGATGACAGGCTGTTGAAGTGAAGGCCCGGGGAGGGGACCAGGCCGGTTAAGAAGGGAGTTAGTGCAGCGGTAGAGGAGCCTTTGGAGGTTTGACTTCGGTGGTTTGACCAAAGTTTGACCAAGCTGTCGCTTAGGCCGCCATTGCGGGGCCCTCAGGCGCATCAAGGAATCAAGACCCTCTCCTGCGAGTCTGAGCGCTCCAACCTTGTATCTGAGAGTCTCTGAATCTTCTCTATCTGCCCTTCTCAGTCTAAGTCTAGTCCTTGGTTACGAGGGGAAGGCGGCAGGCGGGATTGCAACCCGTAGGTCCGCATCCAGACTCTGTGGGGAGTCCACCCACCGATTGCGGGAGCTCTGTCGGAACTCGGGAGGAGTTCTGGAGGCAGGGAACCATTAAGTAAACCACTTCATCTGTATAACCCACTATTACCCATGTTTGCTTATCCCCCTCCAGTATGATCGTTGTATGTATGCGCTTGTCCCTATGGTTTTCGCTTTCTCTTCAGGACCCAATCAGACTAACTGGAAAGAATGTGTGAGAGTGAAGCCTAAGTTTCTATTTTATTCTGATTGAAAGCAGACTAAGGATGAATTGGGGGAAGGTGGGAGGAAGGTAGACTGCATGCGTTTGACCGGGTCAACCAAAGCCTGAGCATTGTTTCTATTGTGAATGGCTCAGGGCTATGTTTATTTGGATGTTTTCTGAAGGACCAGGCATTGTTTCTACTGTGAATGACCTGGTCGCTGTGTTTATTTGATTGTTTTCTGGGGAGCCAGGCATTGTTTCTACTGTGAATGGTCTGGCTACCTTAGCTAACTCTGAGGGTTGTCTGATTGAAGGAGTTTAAGTTCTTGTTTATTTTGAGGGAGGATTTCTGGTCTAAGGCTAAGCATTGTTTCCATGGTGAATGGTTTAGCCTGAAAACCACACACATAAGTTAAACTAAGTATAAAGGGAAAGTATTTTATGTATATTTGCATGTGAACTGGCAGCTGGGCATTGTTTCTACTGTGAATGATCCAGCGTTAAGCCATATCATTAAGAAGAGAAAAGGGAAATACAAAGTATAAATGGAAATAGTCTGGGCAAGCTGAACATTGTTTCTACTGTGAATGGTTCAGTCCCCTGCCCATATTTGCTTTTTCTTTTGAAAACAAAGTCAGAGAAATACTAATTCAGGGAGTTAGACAAAATTGGACTCTGAGAAGTCAAAGTTATTCTCAAAATTCTGAACTTAGCCTTGTATAAATTTTGGAATAACACTTTCCTAGAGGGAGTGCTGCCGAAATTTCTGCAAAATTAAGGAGTTAGTTAAATTGAAGTTTAAAAGTTGAGCTCGGGCTGTTGTTTGAGTTCGTATCTGACTTAGTATAAATCTGGGAAGTCCCCCTTTCTAAAGGGAGTGTTGCCCAAATTTTTACTAATTCAGAGAGTTAGACATGATTTGACTTTCCGGAGTTAGAGATTAATTCTGCTTTCATATCTGACTTAGTATAAATCTGGGAAGTCTCCCTTTCTAAAGGGAGTGCTGCCCAAATTTCTACTAATTCAGAGAGTTAGACAAAATTTGACTTTCCAGGAGTTAGAGATTATTTCTGCTCCCTTATCTGAGCTTATATAAATTATGAAAAGACACTTTTCCTACGGGAAGCGCTGCCAAAATTTTCTTAGTTTAGAGGAGATAGATTGTATTTTGACAGGTGATTCAGGTGATCCACCCAGAATATGGGAGATTTTGCAGTTGGTCTACCTTCAGCTTAAGCACTTACTTAAGAGTAGACTAAGGTTTAGCTTATAAGGAAGTTTTGAGTGAGGATGTATTATGGAGCTGTATTCTCCATACACTTATGATCTTAGCTTCGGGATTGGTCTGTCGTGTGTTACAGGTCCTTTTGATCATTTAATCCAAGTTCAGGGTTAGATCCAGCTTGATCCCTTGAGGATCACTTACTGTTATCACTGATAACAGGTCGGTTGCCGATTCGTCGGTCTACGACTCAATTTCAACTCTCCCTCTACACTCAACCTAAAAGGCTTTAGCCCTGGTGATTTCGTTGTTTTATTAAGGTTTCACCCGGACTTTTATTGAATGACTATTTAACAAAGGTGCTGAGTATTTAATTAAGGTTGGTTGGACAGGAGGTTTGGGGCTTGCATGGCTAAAGCGAGGGGTATGAGTGTCGAAGGTGGTTGGGTTGACTTCGTGTAGTGTGTGGGCTGTTGATTTGGTTCGTTGATGTGATGGCAGGTATGTGTTGTGAAGCAGATTCTGGATTTGGTTGCCTACGATCACACATATACGTATTATTGTGAGTAAAAACGAAATCACCAGGGCTAAAACCTTTTAGGTTGAAACGTGGAATACACACATTCCATTGATAGGATGAGCAAAAACGGAATGAATCTTCCATTGAAACGTGGAATATACACTGTCACTTTTTATTTTGCTCATACTATTGATCCAAGTAGCGCCAGGCGAGGCACGGGTTGGAGACTTGTAGTCTCCCTCTATCTCTCTTTCGCTATAGTCGTATCATTATCGCTTCACACATGTACATTTCATCGATAGGACGAGCAAAATCGGAATGAAACTTTGCAGAATCGGGGAAATATACACTGCCACTTTTTGATTTGCTCATCCTATCGATCCTAGTAGTGTGCGGCGATGTGCGGGTGGGAGACTCAGCTCTCTCTCTCACATACTCACACACACATACTAAGATCTGTCCGTCTTCCTCTCTCTCTTTTAATCTCCGTCTTCTCCTTCGTCTTCTTCTCCTTCCCTCCTTCCCTTTTTCCTCGTCCCTCTTCTCCTTGCTTACTCTCCTTCCACGTGATCACCCTCCTTCCTCTGCGCACCTCCACCTTTTGCATGCCGTAATGATCCAACTGAGAACTGACCTCCCTTACATAGTTCAGGATAGCGCAGCGGGATGCCAACACACCAATGATGAATCCAATAAAAGTCGCAATGCTAACCAAACATACATCATCATCATGACATGAAGTGAAGGGACCTGGCGTCTGCGCAGGAAGAATGCGCCAGTCCCTACTCATATCAAACAAAGAGGAGGGAGATCAGACGAGGAATAGGGGGAAGATGAGAATGCCGTCAACACCAAATCTCCGTCCTAATGTCTGAATCCCAATGTCGAATCCGGATCCAATGTCGTCATGCCCTGTCTCTTTCCTCTCGTAATCTGCAGATGCAGTGAAGTCAGATGTCAGAGGGGTAAAAAAGGGATGGTAGACTTTAGAAGAGGGAGGAAAAAAACTCTCTTTTTCGTGCATACACACTCACACATATGTAATAGTATTAGTGAAATCACCTTCTCTCGTTTTAGCGTTAGATTCACTCATTTTATTTTTATTTTTATTTATTTGCTTACTTATTTATTCATTTATTTATTACCTTATTTATTTATTTACTTATTTATTTAGTTAGTTATTTTGTTTTTGCTCATCGTATCGTTGGTAACGGGCCGCGAGATTGGAGACTTACCCGCCTTTTCTCCCGCTCCCTCGTCGTGGCTTCGTCAGTGGCTGATAGCCCTACAAGGCTTTCTCGATGACTTGCCCGTTCTTTAGAAGTCTCCCAAGGCGCACGCAAGAAACCTCGCTGTTACTGACTCCAACGGAGGTAAGTTTCTCATTTCTCCCCCTTCCTTCTCTCCTTCCTTCCTTCTTCTTCTTTTTCTTCCTCTCTCCCTTTTATCTCCCTCTCAGGCGATAGCTTGTCCGTCTCCGGCTTACCATTTCTTATGCATGCTTCCGCCGCACATCCCAACAAGGTCGGGCAGATGATGAGTCCACCTTACGAGTTCAATGGCCACGATATGGCTATGCGAACACCGTTTTTCCCCACCTTCTCCTTTCTTCTCTCCTTCTCCTTTCTTCTCTTTCTACCTCCTCACGCTTTTCCTCTGCGCGAATCTTCCGCTCTCTTGTCTATTCGCGATATCTCTCCCCTCTTCCCGGTTGCTTTTCTTCCCTTACTCTTTTCTCCTTCTCTCTCTCTCTAGAACCGGGTTCGTTCGATGTCGCGCCATGCTCCTCGGCTTCGGGGCACTGTGATCGCAGCGGGCGGTAATCCAACCTTTGCCTCAGTTGTTACTATCTTCCTATGTCGAACCTGCCCTGATTCAGAGGCGGGTTCTTCCGATAGCGACCAACGGAAACAAAAATGTAAAAGAAGGAAAAAAAAAATTCAACAAAGAAAAATGAAATCTAACTACTAAATACCCCGTCGTGCCAACTGTCACGGCGGGGTGTAACCGTATCTTTCCTTGATTCTGAGGTCATGTGTTCGAATCCTACTTGCCTGAAGGCGGGTGAAAAAAGCAGGCCCCTGCCCCCCCTATAGCTAGCAAAAAGAGCTAGCCCGTAGGCAGGTCAGATTCGATCCCTAGATCCCTCACATATCAATCTATGCCTGTACCTATTGGGCTAGCTCCTAATTCGGTTCTACTAGGAGCTAAACTACCCTAAGTAGAGTACAAGTTTTAATTTGATTAGTACTTGAGGCCTGCCGTCTACCTTAGGGGAAACTCTGGCCACCGTTTAGCCACTGCGGTCTTGCTACAACAGGTTAGGCCCCTCTTGCCTAGTTGCCCTGACCTCATGGTCGGGGTTTTACTAATTCCTACGTATTTCTATTCTGCGGGGAGTGGTTTTCCGCCTTGCTTTTGTTGATACACTCGGCGTTCGCGGACTAGAGCCGAAACAGTCGTACTTCCTCAGTTGTCAACCGACTGAGAAAAACCGTCGCTGCGTTTGCGCGACTCTTTTCCGTTTTGACTAACCTTCCGACCTTGTGGTCGACCTTGTGGTCGGAGGTTTTATTTACTAACCACTTTGCAGTCTCTGTGCGTGCCGGAATGGCATGCACAGTTATTTCATCTATTAACTTTCGTCGTCTTTGCACGCTCCGCGAACATTCGGAATTTTCAACCCCTGATTCCTGTCCGCTTGTGCCGTGTTTTGGCCCTTGCGGTTTTTAACTTTCATGACCATAATGGTCGAGGGTTTTACCCCAGTTTCTGTTTTTAGCCGTCCCCATTCTTACAGTTGGTGTCGACATTGTGTCGATCGCAAAATCAAGAGCGGATACCCTTATAAGGGTATCAGCTCCGACAGTATTCCCAGACCCCATTAAGTGACGTCCCCGTCGCTAGGGAATCTAAATGCAAACAAAGGCCTTCTGACGCGACAAGTTGTCAAAGTCCGATTTCCCGGCCGAAGTTGCGGTTTGAAGACCCTCACTATCTCCCGTGGTGTGTCCATACTGCCAGGATTTCAACCTGGGTCTCCCATATACCAACAATTGCAATACCAAAGAAATATTATTCCGTATGACTCAAGGCGGGGATACTGGATCTGTACCACAGTTACAGAGGTCACCAAGGAAGATAATAATAGCTTATCCCCTCAACTTTAGACTTTATTGTCAGGATCTCGTTGAGTTTCCTAGGAGTTAGGAATCATAAATGAATCTTATCCTTTGGACGAGGGTTCCAACCTTAGTCTGTTTTTACCGTCTCACCCAAAGTCTAACGCGAGGGGAGCGACAACCTTGGTCTCACCCCACCACAGTCGGTTGATCAGGCCCGATCTGTGGCCCGCCATGTTGTTAATTTAATTGTGGTACCTGCATTGGTTACGCAACACATGATAAAATACCTCCTATCAAATATCTAGACTTAACTCTCGATCCTCCCGATATCTACCTGGACTTATACTATCATTAGGGAGTCTCTCCCCCCAAGTTTAGTACCAGGCCGCAATCGGAAAGCCCGTTGCCTGGTTATGCTCGGTCAGCAGCTCACGCTGGGAGTTACGTCCCAACGATGCCAATTTTCCACGATAGGCTTGGTAATTTTAAGTCCATCAGACTGACCTTCATAAGTGGATGAGCGATGATTATTTCAAAAATACACATATGAAAATTCAAATTTGACTAGATAAAATTTATCTCCCCTCGTCAGTTGTCTTTGAATGGGTGAACAAACCCATTGAATATATATATATATATATATATAAAAGTAACAATATCAATAAGAATGATTCAACATGATTAAAAACTTGTCTCTGATCGAGGGGCATCGTCAGAGCCACTTAGGGGCCGTGCCTACCAGACCTCGATCACAGGCTGGATAGACACACGTCTCGAGGATCTTTTTCCAGAAAGCCAACCAAAATATCCATAAAGAAAGTATAAAAGTATGTGTTTGACCCCTTGTCTTGTCAGAAGGATGAAAAAATCATCAATTCCATTTATAACATACATTTCCCTGATTCACAGGTTTTGTCAGATGCAAAATAACTTTGACTTTTACATACCCTTTATAGGGTCTGCTTCAAAAATTATCATAAATGATTCATCATAGGTGCAAACCAACTTTTGCAAAACTCATTTTACCTTGTCATTCTTGAACACTTAGGCGTTTTTCTAAGCATCATAGTTCAAGATCCGACATCATAGACAACACTCATATCCAAAATACACATTTCACCAATCAAAACCCAAACACTGGACCAACTTAATTGTGAAAGTGCAAATTGTTCAAGTTCCCCAGAGATTGATGCACGGATCCTCAAAATGAATCATACATTTGATCTCCCCTCAACTACTAGAGTACAAAATGCCGAGCCAAAATAATATACATGACCTCCTAATCCTAGCAATTGTAAAAGATACACATCTGACAAAAGACACTCCATCAGATGCTCGCAAAAAGAAAGAATATCAACCCATCATACTGCCTCCTTCACTCTCAACCCCTAATATACAATGTCTGTTTTGAAGGGGACTTCAAAACTTCCTTACTCTAATGTTCTAAGGTGAGCCCTAGCTGCTCATACAACTGGACCCTGAACCCTCTCTTGGTTTTCTTAATCAGATTTCCCTTCTTATCGATGAGCATGTTGTTTTCATCGAGGTCAACTAACCCTTTTTCCCTATCTGTCTTGAACCCAGAACAATCATCCCTCCGATGGATTCCCCTCATGCAATACCAACATAACTTTCTCCTCTTCCTTTGACCTCTTTGCAGATGATGGGATACACGGTGATGCTGCCCCAATCAATGTCTCAAGGTAGAATCTTTTCCTATTCTGTCCCACTCTGTCATAAGTTAGTGACGTTTTCCCAGCATCCTTTTTAGACAAGGTGACAACTCCTACTTCTAATCCCTTATCATGTCCGTTAATCTCAAGTTTCTTCTCTACTTTCTCTACTCTCAGGTCTTTCCTCATGTCCTCATTCTCCTCAACATCCTCCACTCCAACCTTTGTCTGAATATCCTCTGTTGGCTTTTCCAAGGCTTCTTCCACATTTTTTCACTTCTCATTTTCCAGCCTCTTCTCGCTTTCTTCAATTGCCTTTCCTTGTTCACTGACCTTTGTATCCAATTTTTCAATTTCTTTTTCCAATTTTTCTTCCTCCATCCTTTCTGTCTTCGTCTCTTTACTTTTGTTTTCAAGAGCAATGCTTAATGCTTCCACCTTCAACTCCAGCTTTCCTCGTTCAATCCTTGCCTTTTCCATTTTTGTCTTCAAACTTTCCATCTTTTTCTCCACCTTTGTCCACTGCAGGTCCCTTTTTTCTTCTCTTGCTCTCAACCTCTGAATTTCCTTCAGGATTTCAGGGACATGGCTTGCTACTCCCTGTGTGAATAATTATGTTTTTTCCTTCATCCTGTCCTAAAGTTCCTGAATGGGAACTTCTAAATTATTTCTCTTTTCTTCCACCACCTTTCTCAACCTTCTGTCTACTTCTGCTTCCCCCTCAAGGATCCATTCACAATCATCCCTGAGTAGCTGATTCAACCTGATCAATCTGTCCACATCAGTTGCTACCTTGGAGCTGATTACGGTTCCAGAGACTATCTTCCTTTCCAACTTCAAACTCCAATGTGCGTCTGAAGGCAACTCATTCTTTCTTAACGAGGTCACACCCCTATTCCTACATTCCCTGTTTTCTTTTTCTTTTCTCAGCCTCTTTTCTTCTGTCCATCTCCTTGAGCCTCGTTCTTTTGGAGGCTCATTGGAAGTAGGCTCTTCTGCAGTTCCAAAAGGTCTTGCCATTTCATTCTCCTGACTGTCCTTCTCCTTTCCCTTCACCTTCTCGTTTCCCTTTTTCACCTCTCCTGCCTTGTCATTGCCTTTCATTTCCTTACCATCATGCTCTTTCATTTGTGTCTTGTCTTCTTTTATTGAGTCATCTCCACCTTGAGCTTTGTCCTCATCATTCCTCTGCTGAGAGGTTGTGATATTTTCCCTATCTTCCTTCTGAGCTCTTCTCTCTATCCTCTCTCCCCTCTTGCCTATCCACAATCCTATCTCCTGAAGTAACTGTTTCTTCTTTTGTCTCTGCACCTCCAAGGGATAGGTTTTTCTCATCTTGTAAAGGAAGCTCCCTCTGGTGTCTGACTCCTTCTTGATCCTCTTTACCGCCTCATATTCCCTTGGTGCTATCCTCCTCATCACCTGCTCCATCATCTTTCGTTCACCCTACCTTCTTTTTTATGAGCATAGGCGGATGTTCTCCTCAAAATCTTCCAAGTTTGTGCCATCGAAGATGATGTCATCTTCGATCTCATCCCTTGTCAAGTCCCCATATTTCGCCCACATACCAGCCTTGAAATCCAACCACCCCAGACATTCCAAGACAATCTCATCTATCACTTCATTGCACTCCCCCAGTCCTGCCACCTGTTCGAGCATGGTCCGAGTACTCCACTCTCTTTTGAAGGCATGCTCCTCGAATTCCCTCGCGAAGATCCTCAGATTGTCCCCTTCCTTGTAGACAGACATTCCTTTGGAGTCCTTCGTTACCAGCTGCATCTTTTTTCGCCCTTCTCTTCCAGAAATTATCCTGGAAGGAACCACCATCCTTCCCTTCTGTGCCATGACCGCCTGTTTTTTGGGTCACGCCTGCACACAGAAAAGGAAAGGGAGTGACAGATAAGAGAAATTGTCAGCAGTTGGCTAACAATATAATATTCGAAAAGGAAATGCCGCAACAAGTTTCCACAAGATCATTAGGTTTTTTCTTCAACTTCAATCAACTCACCTCTTGCCTTAGTTGAAACTTTTTCAGCCTTGAACCTGAAATCCAGTCCTTTCTTGGTGTTTCATTCATTTCTTCCTGTTCATAAGCTGCATAGTTCCCTCTGCGTCTGACTCTGAAAGGTCCCAACCATCTCTTGTCCAACTTCCTTGATCATTGTTTTTCGAGCGAGGAGTCCTACAGTAGTACTATATCTCCGATCTCTAATGGTTCCTCCCTTACGCGCGGAGATCTATCCCACCTTTCTTTGTCCTTGCCACGACTGTCATCCACTTTCTCCGCTGCTTCCTGTATTCTCTCTTCAGTGATGCTGACCTACCTGGCCCTGATGTCAAGCAACTYTTCCAAGGGCATATCATTTTCGAGATCCTGCCTTCGCCACGTCTTCAGAAAGCTTTCTATCGGAAACGTGGCATGCCTCCCGTACCACAAGGTTGCAGGGGCATATCCTGTGGTTCTCTTGACTGTGATGTTCTCGACGAAGAACACGGTTCTCAGAAACTTTGGCCATAGGTTGGGCTTTCCGGCTGTCCACTTTGCCAGCAAGTTGGTAATCGTGCTGTGTCCCCTTTCAACTGGCGCATTTGCTTGCGGATGTGCTCTGGTCGTATATTTGGCAATAACTCCTAGGTCATCCATCAACTCTTTCACTTCCCCACATGTAAACTCCGACCCCCTGTCCATTGTAAACTCCACAACGAAAGGATACCAGAGGTAGTATTCCTTGATGCATTCTGCCAAGACTGCCCCTGTCTTGGTTCGGATAGCCTTCCCATCGACAAATCCTGTAAGGTTATCTCGGGCATCAAAGATATAGTTGTAGCCTCCAAGTCCCAATGACATCGCTAGAAGGTCCAGATGAATCACTGCCCCCACATCCTTGATATATCTCGGATGTAGGGGTTCCTTGCACCCGATTGGAGATCTGATTTGACAGGGAACACACGATTCGCAGTACTTTCGGATCATTCTATACATGCCTTCCCAAAAGTACAGTTCGGTCACGAAGTCTCATTTCTAGGTGGAACCCATCATATTCCTCTTCTCAGAAATCTTGTGAAATCTCCCCTTGTTCAAACTCCTCTCCTTTCATCTCCTCATCAAATTCGCAATCATCCCCCAACACTATCTTGTCTGTCTTTACTATCTCTCCTTCATTCTCAGTCTGGACCTACAAGAGTGAATTGACAAGATAATGCACTCTCCCCATTGTCAGCAGGTGCTGAGCTACCTGCTTTGTTCCTGCCTCAATCGTAACCGGATCATCAGTCAGCCTATAGGCTTCTGCCAGAGCCAACTCCTCCATCCATTCTCCATTCCTCTCTCCCAAAGGGTCTTCTTCTACGAAAGGCTTCAATACCAAACTATCGACCTTTACAAAGGTTGTCGGAGCGTACCACATAGACTTCCCTTTCCTTGCTTCTCTATCATTAATACTCAGTCTCCATGAATTCACATGGAGTTGCATATCATCCTCATCTACGAATTCATCCACTGGTGGAGTTTCTTCTTTGGCATCTACAAGTTTCTCCCATTCTAACCTGCTTTATCCATCAGCCCTGTTCTTGTTCCCTGGGATATATTCCAATTGAAAATCGAACATCCAGATGTACGTGAGGCATCTGGCGATCGTAGGATTAGTGGGAGTGAAATTCTTAAGGGAATACACAAGGGCGGTTGGATCTATCCTCAGGATAAACCTTTTCCCATAGAGATAGTGCCTAAAGATACGCAGACAGTGTAGCACGGTCAGTGCCTCCTTTTTGAATTGAGATTAGTTCCGCTCAGTAGTATTGAGGGTTCGACTCTCAAAACGCAAAGGTCTTTTCTTTCCTTTCAGATCTGGCTGTATTAGAATTCCTTCCAAGGTTGTGGGTCCAGCATCAGTCTCTATGATAAAGGGTCGTTCTGTAACGGCTTCATAATTAGGGACTCCCAACACAAGACCTCCTTCTTTAAATTCCTCCTTCAAATTCTTCACCACTTGCTCCTGCTTCTGTCCCCATTCCCATTTCTGGTTCTTTCTAACCAGTTTCCTCATATCTTCAGTCTTTGCAGCGAATCGTTCGATGAAAATTCTCCAAAATCCGCACGTCCCAAGAAAACATCTTACTTCACTAACGCTCCTGAATGGTGTAGGCCACTCAAGAATCTTGTTTGTTTTCTTGGTGTCCGGACGACGCTTGTTACATTCAAAGCCCAATAAAGTGGCCTCTCTCATGCAATGCCTGGACTTAGCTTCCGCTAGTTGTAAAATTATACTCTTGTAATAATCCAAGCGCTTTCCTCAGATCCTTGACATGATCCCAGACAAACTTCCTTATGCCAGGCGCTACCTCTTGCTCATCTTTCACCATAGGGCCTTTCACAGCTAGATCATCGATGTATGGTTTAGTAATCTGTGGACTGATTGACTCGCCTGTTTCTCAGCATACTCCTTTGCACCATGGCTACTGCGTTCGTCCATCCTTGGGGGGCCACGTTCATGTGTATCAATCCCCTCGGAGTGTGCATTGCCGTGATCGGCCTATTTGCCGGATACACTGGGAATTTGTCATAACCGGAGTACACATCTATGAGCGAGAAAATGGACCTTTCAACGCAGGCTTCAGAGAGTTGGTCAGCGTTAGGGAGCCCTCCAGCATCTCTAACCGTTACTGCGTTCAACCTTCGCAAATCCTGCACCCACTTGAGTACTCCATTTGGTCTAGAGAATCCTGCTACGTGAGAACCAATCTTCCCATCAAGGTACTCTACCACCCTTCTCTGATCATCGGGATTTTGATACCTGACTCCTCTAACATTTCATGGTTGATGTGGGACTGTGTGAATTCGGATCATCCCTATCTTGTCCACATCTAGCCTTCCTCTCTGCTCATCGTTGAAGGCATAGGCGCTGTGTTTTTCCTTCATTAAGTCAACTACTAACGCCCTCTCTTGCTTGGTTAAGAACTCAGGTTCACCAATGATCAGGTCTTTCTCAGTTTCCTCGTTGATACGACAGGATTCTGCTTCCCATTTCTCTCTCATTTGCCTAATCAATTCTCGTTCCTGCTCATAGTATACTCCCTTCTCATGTGTCACTAAGACTGGAACAAGGTGACTCTTTTTGTCTACCGTCTTGTACCTCCTCTTTCCCCCTTGCTTGAGCCCACCCCTAAAAAATGCTGGCCGCATGCTTGAGCATAGGGTCCTTGCGCTTTCTCTTCCCTAGGGGGTGGCCTGTACACCAGCTCCATCCTCCCCCCTTCAGGGAAATCATACAACTTATCAGCCAATGCTCGAATGGCCTCTGGTTCCGCCATATCGTACGCGGATACCATATACATGGCTTGGTCGATGTTGGCCAGGCTCAGGGTTAATCCTCCACTCTCTTCCTCTTTCTCATCCTCATCAAGCCCCCACTCTAATTCTCTCCTTCTATTATCAGATTCCTCGAAGGTATATGACCCAGCATTGAGTCGGTTCTTCGAGCTATGAGGGTCTGTGTTCTTATAGGTAATGACCTCGAAATTACTATGAGCGGGGTCACATAAAATTACGTACATGGTCCCGTCATGCTTGTTCATGATAAGGGACTCTGTTCGCGAAAAGAAGGACCTTCCCAGTAATATAGGAAGATCCAAGGTAGGCATTATGTAAAAGAAGGATCGGACCCTGACGCTTCCTATTTCCACAACTACATTTGAGGCAATCCCTACGTAGCCTAATTTTCCACTAGCCCCATTGAGGTAACCTGAGTCCCTCCTATCGATCTCCAACCCTAGCATCTCAGCCGTTTCAAGATTCATAATATTCATCTCAGCTCCCGTGTCCAACATCCCAGGGCATCCTCTCCCTCTAATATTGACATCTATGGACCCTGTCCCCACATATTTTCAATCCATCTTACTCCCTGCCACAGTCCAGTTGACTTCCTTAGGGATCATGTCGCCCATTCTTACCGTTGCTACTCTCTTTCTTGCCAGTTTAGCTTTTACCAGTTCCCTGAGCTTAGGTGCAGTTGTCAAAATCTCTTTTAAATTTAACAACTCATTATGTCCCTCAACAAGCTTATTTACCAGATTCTCCAGATCAATTCCTTCTTCAATCGACGTCTGGTACTTCCATTTCTTCTTTGACTTCTCCCCAGTTTTTTCCTTTTCTTCCTTACCATGAATCTTCCGCTTTTTAGCCTTCAGATCAGCCTGCTTGTTCTCGTCCTCCTTAGGCAACTTATCATGTTCCTCCTCTTCTTCTTTCTCTATTTCAATAGAGGCTCCCCTTTGAGGTGGTACAGGAGTCTGCGCTGGTTCCTTGGGCGCGCTTCCTCCTTTAGGTCTTCGTGGAGTATGAGGAACAAAGTTCCTCAGTGCTTGGTAAACAGCTTCCAAACCAGCCGCCAGAGTAGCTCTTAATGCTCTAGGGTTAAGAGCTCTAGGCTCGTCACTTTCTCCTTCATGACCCATTGTGAATACGTGCGGCAACCTCATTTCCAAGTTCCTTACCTCTTCGTAGATGTCAGACATTTTCACATTTAACCTTCTCATCTTATCTATCATGTCTTTCATTCTTCCTAGGGTTTCCCTTGCCGACTCTCTAACTACAATATCTTTGTCTGGCTCAATTTCGACTAATGACGTGTTCTCTTCTTCCTGGCTAATCCTCGCTCCTTTCCTCAACTGGTCACTTAGTTCATCAACTTCCTCTATTCAGATAAAAGGGTCTTCCTTCTCCTGCCATATACGAAACATGGCAGGGGCGCTGGGGCCAAGCCCTGCGACTCTAATGGCTTCTTTTCTCGTGCCCCCAGGGATGTTTGGGTCGATCTTATCTCCTCTCTTATCGAACACATCACCGTCGATACTTGATGTGATCAAGCCATCTTGTTCATCCATCCTCCTGACATGACATCTCCTTACTGTATGTCCTTTTATCGTACGGTGCGTACATACGCACTCTCAGTAGTCTATCCATCCTCTTCCGGCCCCTTGACCATTCCACTGCCCGTCACTCCTTCCGAACCCTCCACCGTAATTCTTGTTATAGCCTTGACCGTAATCTTGGCCATAACCTTGGTTGTAACCTTGTCCAATTTGATTAAAGTTTGACTGATTGAAATTCCCAGTCTCATTTTCTCCTTGATTTTCCCAATTCCCACCTTGTCCACCGTTTTCTCTTTCTCCGAATCCTCTTCCTCCATTGTCATTTCCTCTTCCTCCATTTCTCCCTTTATCGTGTCCTTGACCGTGTCCCTGTCCTTGGAATTGACCTTGGTTACCTTGTGGCGGCAGAGCCTGTTGTGGCAATCCTCCGTTTGCTCCTTGCCCCTGGGATGGTCCCACCCCAGCTCCTTGAACCTGGGTAAGTTTGGATTCATCCCAATTTGTCCAAAACCTGACCATTGATTCCCGGGGTAATATCCCGGCCATGCCCCCATAGGAGCCACCATTGGCCATGGTCCAAATGGAGGAACCGAGGCTGATGTTCCTGCAATAATTTGTTCCCCCAGTCTGTTGTGAACTTTGTCCTTTTCCTGTCCCTTGTTTCTTTGGTGTCTGGTTCTGGTTCTGCTTTTGAGCCTTCTTGCCTTGCATTACCGTTTCAGTTTTCGCTTCCCCCTTAATTCCATCACTCTCCTCCTCATGTCTTCTCTTATTCATCACTTGTTCAACTGCCATCACTTTTCCTGACTCCACTTTATCCTTGAACTCCTTTAGTTGAGTGACCATACTACTCAACACTCCCCCTAAGGCTGAGTCAGCACCTTGGACGATTCCTATTTCCTTTCTTCTCTTCCTCTCCATCTTGACTTGATGGTGGAACACTTGATCGAGGTCTTCAGATGCGAAATTTTTCTTTATGGTTTCCCATGAAGTCTTGTTCCCTAGTGCTCCTCCCCGGATCAACTCCATAGTTTCGTATCCTGAGAACTTTCCCAAAAAAATGACACACTGCATTTCTTCTTAAAGCTCCGGTACTCGTTTCGCCATTTTCTCAAAAGCTGTTGCAAACGCCCCTATCGTGGTGAAGTCGTTTCGGTTGATGTTATAAAGTTGGTCGATTGTCAACAACCCATCTCCCTGCTTATATTTCCTTTGCATCTCCACTTTGAAATTATCCCAGTTCCCTTTGGCATCGGCCACAATTTGTTCAACGATATTCCTACCACACATATCCAAATAACTGGGCGAATTTTTCCGTCGGCGTCAGTCGATTGAAGACCTGCTCTAGCAACTCAAGCCAATGCGACACTCTCCCTCCTTGGAATGGAAAGATTTCTATCCGAGGAAGTTGAGATCTCCTGACATTTCTACTGTCCTGTAATCGTGCGATCTCGGTTGCCGTTATGGGCTCTGCCCCGTTTGCGTCTCCCATTTTTCCCGCTTGTTCTTAGTGAAATCTGTGTTACATAGACAAAAACGATGACGCTTCAGATTAAATTTTTGGCCGTCTCACTCTTTTTCCCTTTTTATCCCACATATCATTTAAGACTCCCTGCATCTACATTTCTAGTTCATGATCCCTTATCAATCGTCACTCACTGTCTTTCCTAACCAGTATCCCTATCCTGCTTCTAAATACCCAAGTTCGGTTTTTTCTGGCAAAATTGATTCAGGCCACCTTCTTTATCAACCCATTCGTCCAACTTCTTCAACGGATACCCAATCGCCCGTCCAGGAATCATACACCATCCCAAACATTATGGGGATACTATCAACATACGACCTGATTTTTACTTCAGCCTTGAGCTGTTTCCAATATGTCTGCCTCGGCTCCATGTAATGGACACGGACATAGGCGTTAACTATCGATAGAATTTCCTCAAAATCTCTTTTAGCCAGCTCCGGCCCCATCTCCAGATATAGACAATAGAGTGCTTCTGGCGTAAAAAAATTGCATCCTCCCTGGTCTGCTGCTCGAGCCATTAGGGCTGCCTGCTCTTCATTTACATGCCCATTGAAGACTTCATCAATGATGAAGTCCGGAAGAGTGGCTATTATATAATTGGTCAGGTAAATGAAATCTGCCGCTCATCTTGCTTCTATCGTGGATATCACAACTCTGAATTCACCCCAGCTTGTTTTTTGAATCTTTTCTTCAAGGATTGTCCCAGTGATTAGGACGTAYCGAGATAAAGGCTGGTTGTGTCCTATTGCCAGATCTATCACATGCATCCTCCACAGATGTGCCAAAAGATACAATGTTGCCCGGACTATTATATTCTCCCTATCGGGAGTGTGCYCCATTTCAACCCAAACAAACGCTTCTGGCCCGATCGAGGTGCCCCACCACGCAGTGATTTCCTCCTCTCTCTCACTCAGCCCTCTAGGCAGAGACATCCTCAATCCCTGAGACGTTCGAACGGGGATTTCGATCCCGGATCCTTGACTGGCATACGACATCCTCGGGTGTTCTCTTGTGGCCTGAGTGATACAAAAAGAAAGGGAGGACAAAAAGGCACACAGTATTTATACGTAAGTCTATTTGGTACTGACTTATCTTCATCCTACGTTTTTTCTTTCTCAGGTCGCCTGAACACCTTGTTTCCCCATATCCTATCCTTATCGATTTTGAACTCTTTTACCTCCTTAGTCAACTTAAGGTGAGCAACTGCTTCCCCATAACCCCTTCTTCTTTTTTCCTTACCTCTTTTCAGGCACTCTTACCTTTTCGTCGTCTTCTTATGTCACTTCTAGAACACAAAACCTCTCTCCTCTTCTTTCATCTCATTCGTCGTTACCCAATCCCCAGACCAGAAATTGTAGACTAACCCAATCATGATGGGAATGTCATCCACGCAAATTCCAGATCTTACTTCCTCTTTCAACTTTTTCAAGTACCCGAATCACTCTTCCATGAAATAAACTCTAGCGTACGCGTTAACAATGGACAACACGTTACTAAAATCACTCTCGGCGAGTTCGGAGTCTATTTCCAGGTATAGGCAGTAAATCAAATGAGGGGTGGAAAAATCATACCCCTTATTAGGTACTCTCAGTGCTGCTTCAGCGGCCATCTCTACCCGTTCTTGACAAAAAAACACCTCTTCGACAATAAAATCTGGAAGCGTGGTTCTGATGTAACGAACCGGAAGACTAAAGTTTTTAGCCGGAAGCTTTTTGATTTCCTTTAAAACTCCACTTACGTCTACCCAGTGACTTCCCTTGTTCCAACCTCTGAGCCTCACTTCTGCCATCCCTGTGAGCATCAGTAGATAGCCTTCTATGCTTTGATTGAAATTTGACTCACAATCATGCCAGAGACTCGCAGCAAGGTAGATGGTGACTCTCACACTACGCCTCTCCTCACTCGTATTCCAACGTGTTTCTACCCACAAAAATGCATCACTTAATAATGAGCAACCCCACCATGATTCACCAAGTTCTGCTCGGCTTCTTCCTTTTGGCAGCGTCATTTCTAGCCCATCATCATTCTTAATTGGCGCCTCGACCTTGGATACTTGCTCCACATAAGGCATCTTGATTAAATTCCGAAGACCTGTCAAGGGCAAGCCAAAGGACATCTTATTTTAACGTACTGCTTTAGTTTCTAATCTTTGGGTGCCCTTACCATGGAATAGCCTGACTTAAAGATAGACATCATTTTTCCGTAGTTTCCTGGCATGCCCCCCATTTTTTTTCTTTTTTTCTTTTTAGCTTCTCTTGGCCTGACCCCAGCAAGATCATCAAGGTCCAAATTACCTTCTCTCAATTTTACTCAGATGGATTTTCCTCACGTCTCTCTTTTAGTTAGTGGTGCGAGAAATCCCTGTCTTTATCTATCTTACTCCCCTTCTTTTGATGATCCCTTTATATATTAAGTACGAGACTATCCTGCAAGTTCTCTGATGTGATATACAAGGTAACCCTTTCTACCGCTCAGTTCTTGCCCCTAACCCATCAGACTTAATGAAGGCTTATTCCCCCACAGACATTCCCCAACAATACCCTGTCTCGGGCTTTTCTACTCCACCTATAACACAATCCTGCCCATGTTTCTTTCATTTAGCTAGCATATTTCAATTCATGACTTAACTAGTTTCCTTCTTATTTTATTTCGTCACCCTATCCAACCCTTTAGATCCTTATATAATCTTTTTATACAATAAGTGGGATACCAACCCGCAGATCTCTATTTGACATAATATAAACATTAAGAGTGCTATGCACATCCTCTTATCTGGAGACGCAGATTGCGCGACTACAGGAGGGTCAGGCACGCGGGGTGTTGCTTGAGACCCTTACTGGTGATGTTGGGGAAGGACAACCAACTGTCGTTCTTGAGACAGCCGGTAAGGGCTATGATGCGGGCGGCTAGGCGGTTCGAAGTGTGACGAAGACTCTCCGTAACGCCTTGCGTACCTATACGAATAGTAAGCCATTTCCTTAGGGTTCGGGGTATGCATGCGCCTCTCCTCCCGATACCTTCTTGCCCTCAATCCTTCCTCCTTCTCTTCCAACCCTTCATCATCTTCTCCCCAGTCTTCTCATTTCTTAGTCAAATCTATAGGCCTTTTGGGTGTCTTCCTTTGTCTGTCGCCTCTTCCTCTACCAGTACCGGTCCCACGACCTTCAGGTGCCATATTTGTTTAACTTTTACTATAAGTCGGGTAATCGTACGTAGATATTAATTAACCTATACCCTACACACTAACTTGTTGACTACTTGCGAGTCACCTTATTTCCGCTTTGACCCTTAGTCAATTTTGACTTCGGTAATTGTCGTTCTGCCAGGATCTTGCTTTACCCGAGTTCGTTCTCTAAGGACCTCGGCTAGGAAGCGAGATCCCCGGCAACGGCGCCACCTGTCGCGCGCGGCGGTCTTGCACCCCGCTGGGGTGCGCTGAACCTCATGGTCGTGTCACGCAGGATTTATTTTCAAAGAACGACTGATCACCACTCCAACCATGCGCTCGTGCTATACCTCTCACGACGCTATGCGACTGGTCAGGACGTCGCGAGGTACAACTTACCTCTACCCAAGGGGTTGTTTTTCACCCTCAGGTAGGCGTATCCCTGTTGAGCTACCGGCCCACGTACGAAGGCTTTTACATGCCTGAGCAGAGGTAGGTCTGCTGAGGGCGTTTTTTCGATCGCTGTAGCAAGAAGTAGGGTACGCGTAGTAAGACGCCTAAGACTGACCCGCTTGATACTCGGGTCGAATTTTGAGACGACCGTCTTATTTCCGCTTTTATTCTCAAAACACTTTCTCCTTCTAACCTCTATGACCAACGTATCAGAACCTTGTCACTATCAAAGATAATCTATTCCACTCAACGTATGACTGATCATCAGATAGTAATACAAGAACCCTTCCCACTTTCCCAAGTGCCGAGTGTCCAAACTCTTCACGATGTCAATTCCAGTCCAGCCCAAATCATGCACAAAACAAACCTGCACAACATAATGCAAAGACAGTTCACATGCCATGCACTAACGGCGTCAACCATCAACCACTGACATTCTCCCTTACTCCCCAAACCATGCATGACA
>BFEA01000159.1:1529442-1543730 GCA_003427395.1 Chara braunii | reverse complement strand
GGAAGGGGGGATAGTGGGTGCAGAGGTGGATCATGGGGTAGTGGCGAAGGTGAGGGTGGGGGAGACTATGTATCGGGGTCTATTGGTGGTATTTAAGCCTCTGGTTTGGAAGGGGGGGTCTGTCCGTGTGGAGCCAGAGGTTGACCTGCCAGCGAGCAGTGGATGGCCGATCATAGCGGTTTCGATTGCCAGTGATGTTCATTCTGGCTCCATTGTTTTCTGACCATGCGTTGTGCCTCATCCAACTTCCCCATTTTCCTACTAAGATCTAGACATATTTGGTCAAAAAGGGATATGAGTTGTTCCCTTCTGATTCTGTCCTTGTTCGGGCTAAGTTCTCCTGGAGTTGAGAATGCGCTTTGCGGACTTTGGCTCACAACGTGCCTATTATATGTTGTCTAGCTTGCTGGTAACCAAAGGTATGCTCCTTTTTCTCATGGGAGTATCAAGCACGCAAGGTCGTTATGAGAACAAGTTGGGCTGGAATGGGGTCTATGCATTTGACAATGTGTCGAGTTGCCCCAACAATACCACATTTGAGCTCCATGGGAAATCCTGCCTTGTGAGGTTGTGCCCTGCAACACTCTAGCATTGCCAAATTTGCCGCATCATTGGGCAAAATAGGGGGCAGTGTTCAAGTTTGACAATTTGCCTGGGAGTAGAAAAGCCACAGTACGTGCAAATGGGTGAAAAAAGTCCTTTCTGTTGTAGGTGTGAACAGAACACCACCCAATTTGGCTTGCCAGGCATCTAATATGCAGGATCTGGCACTGCAGCAACCTTTGTGACGTTGGCATGTGGCGAACGAAACAGGGCCAACTGATTTGCTCAAGGTCTCCATCACCTATCGGAGCGTAACGGCGCCACCAACGTTTTACTATTTTTGTGGTATGTGGGTTTTCCCATAGCAATCCTTGACTGTGAACTTCCACAGAGGGAGTGGCCTTGCTCCCGCCCATTGCCATTATGTCAGGTCGAAAGGGAGTTGGCAGAGGGAGGGTTCTACTTCGTAAATACCATCCATCCTTATCATCGCCTAAAGCTCGGACCCGAATAAAGCCTGCCCAAGGTTGTTGTGTGTCCAAGTCTTCGTTCCTGGTGAGGGGGGAGAAACGAGCCCGTGAAAGTTGTGGCTCATAGACTTCTAAGTCTGTTTGGGACATGAAGGTTTTGGTCACCCTATAAACCACCATGGGTGTGGCAATGAAGATGCCTTGACCACCCAATCCCCCTCTTGAATGTCTGCCCCCTGTTTGAGAGCTCGGATCTAGGCAATGGGCACAAGTTTTTATTCATGTTTCCCTTCCAAGTCCCAGATGTTCTTGAGGCGCTGGCGGAGTTGGGGGCCCTTTTTCCAGTTTCCTGTGTGATTGTTCCACAAGTCCCACTTGGTGAAAATCGGAGACTCTCTTTTCACCCAGGTTCGTCAATGAAAACCTTGTTTGAGGGAAAAAAGGTTGTCCATGGGGATCCAAAAGGTAGGGATTCCCGGGGTTGTCTGCTCACCTCGTGCCATCTGGATAGGCCGGGTTTGTCTCTTCGGGTCCTATATATCTCCAGAGGGTCACCAATGAAGCCCACATCGGGCCATTAGTCAAATCTTCTTTGGCCGCAGCGTTGGGGGACGTTCTGTCTCCTGTCCGTGGGGTTGTAGGTATGGACCAGGCTTGGTTTGTTAGCCACGTGAAGGCGTTGACCAAGTTGAACTTGTCGTTTGATGTTTGGGGGGCCAAGCTACTGAGCTGGATGTAGGCTAGTCATTGGCCTGTAGTAGTAGTTACCGTACTATTACTCTAAAAACTGTGGCTTTGATCTGATCCTTCGGGTCGATAATTGCCAGGCCCCCCATTAGCTGTAGGTTGTGCCACTTGTGCTCATGCCACTATTTTGATAGATGATCTGAGTTCATGCATATTCCTGCATAGATAGCCTGAGGTCGCGACCGCTGCCCTCAGGTGGGTTTAGCTATCTCGGGTGGAGGGCCCAGAACGTCGTTTTTTACCAGATACTATCACATTATTTATGGTCAGCGGCCTGCCCACTAAAGAGGTATAAATACCTTTCCACTTGGCCATCATGATGGCCCGAATAGCAGTTTGTACAAGCTGACCCCCCTTATCTTTTTGAGGCCCCATGGCCGTGATTCTCACTCCTTGAACTTGGGTTTGGCTCGCCAGTTAACCGGGGGGGTCATCTCGTGGGGGAATTTTTACTGTGTGAATCCACCATCCTTATGTTTTGGAACCCTAATTAGCCTTCATGTCCGCCACCACAGAGAAGACGTGAATTTTGTTTGCTAGCGCTTGCATACTAGCTCTTGATGCTTTAATTAAAATTGTCAGGTTATCTGCAAACCGACGTGACGGGGACTTTGTGTGGCGGGAGATTAGGGATGAATATGCTCTCTATACCCACGTTTGCTCGTATCAGTGCCGTGAGGGCGTCCATCACTATGACAAAAAGGAGGGGGCAATTGGGTTCCCCTGTCAAACCGATCTTTGTAAGGGGAATGGGAGGGACATATGGTCATTGAGCATGATGTTCGTAGCCGCTGACTGGTGCGAGGTGAGAACCCACCGCTGAAAAGTCGATCCAAAGTTCATTTTTCATAGGCACATGTCTAGGAAGTGTCAGTCAACATGGTCATACGCTTTCTCAAAGTCAATGAATAGGATTGTCGCCTGCCTCCCCCTCTTTTTGACATATTTAATGGTATTATTGACCAACAGGACATTGTCTTGGATATTGCGACCCGACTTAAATTCTATTTGGTCCATGTAAATGAGATGCCTTATGTTGGGAAGAAACCTATTCCATAACGGTTTTCCCCCCATCTTGCAGGGGAGGGGGAGGAGGGGGATTGGGCGATAATTCCTTATTTCCACTAGATCCCCCTTCTTATAAAGCAAGGTGGTGACCCCGTGTCCCATTAGGTTCCCCAAACGTCCCTCCTGCTGTGCTGCATGGAAATATGGTATCAAATTGAAGTTGAGGAAGTCCTAGAAGTGCAGTAAAAACTCCTTCGGTAAAGTGTTCAGTCCCAAGGACTTTTCATCTTCCATAGTCAGCAGGGATGCATGCATTGCCACCCTCTGTTGTTGGGAGAGTAGGGCGGCCAAGTTACCTAACAAGTATCCCTCGCGTAATCCAATGCCTTTTCACCCCATTTAACATTTTCGAAGTTTAAGAGGTTTTGGAAGTAGTGTGTCGCGTAGTCCACTACTGCGTATGCATTCGTGGCGTCCGATCGATGTCGATCGAATGGATGATGCACCGAGGGGACCATGCTTGCCTAGACCTTTGTCTTCGCTTTGTTGAAAAAATACGGGTCATTGACCCTTTTGTGGCTTTTGTTTTTTATGAAGGCTTGAATTTTCCACGCCTTGGTTTGACGGTTGAGGTATGCTTGGAAATGTTCTTTGGCGTCTTGGACATGGGCGAAAGTGTGTGGGTCCAGTAGGTAGTCCAACAATTGCTGGTCCTACTGTTCAAGCGTACGCAACAGATTTTCCAGAGCTGCTCTCCGATCCCGTGCTATTTTGATAGACAACTTTTTCGGCCATTCCATGAGGGTCACCACTCTGATTTTGAACCAATCCACCAGGGATCCATAAGTTGTTGTCTGGGCTGACCAATAAGCCAAAAAAAAATTTACCAGGTGTTGTAGTGTTTGCGGTTTAAGCGAAGCAACATTAAAATTGCAGAAACTAGGACCCCGCAGTAGGTGGTGGTTGAAGGATAGGCCCAATTCTACACCTTTATGGTCAAATGAGTGGTATGGGTTGATGGTTTGGATTTCAATCACCTTGGCCAGTCACTCCATGTCCTAAGAGATCAGAAAGAAATCAATTGTCGAGTTGGAAAGTCTTGGCCTGTCTCCTGGATTTCACGCATGTATAGGATCTTTTCATCGGGTGGAGCAGCCTGGAGATATCACACAGTTTGTTTGTCTGCAGGTATTATCTGGTTCAACATTACTGCATCAGGGGGCATTTTTCCTTCGCCGCGCTATGAGGACTGCCTGAGTTCACGAGTGGGTCCGGGGTGATATTGAAATTATCTGCAATAATTAGGGGACAGTCTGTTGGTAGGATGTCTGATAGCGAGTGCAGGAATTGTGGTCTGGCGGAGGTGTCATTTGGACCATAGACAAGTCCTAAGAGATCAAAAAGAAATCAATTGTCGAGTTGGAAAGTTTTGGTCTGTCTCCTGGATTTCACGCATGTATAGGATCTTTTCATCGGGTGGAGCAGCCTGGAGATATCACACAGTTTGTTTGTCTGCTAGTATTATCTGGTTCAACATTACTGCATCAGGGGGCATGTTTCCTTCGTCGCGCTACGAGGAGGACTGCCTGTGTTCACAAGTGGATCCGGGGTAATATTGAAATCATCTGCAATAATCAGGGGACAGTCTGTTGGTAGGATGTCTGATAGCGAGTGCAGGAATTGTAGTCTGGCGGAGGTGTCATTTGGACCATAGACACTTACTATGCAGTTCGTCCCTTCGTTGATGGATGCCCTCAGGTAGACCTACCTCCCTTCTTCTTTATCGCAGTCCGACTGTAGCAGTTTCAGCCTAGAAGAGAGTGGCAGCCACATTGCCACCCCCGCTGAAGCTCACCGGGGCTGAGTAGGTCGTGTGGGGCCAAATCTATCTACTTCATGGTAGCACCCAAGAAAACTGGGTGAGAAACGGAATTACCGGCGTCAGGGATCTGTGGGACGCACAAGAACAGAATTGGAAAACAGCAAAACAACTAAAAAATCAGCTTAAGTATGCGATGGAAGAATGTCTTGAGGAACTGATCGTCTCAGTCTCTTTGGACTGGTATCGTATACTCAAGAAGGGACCTAAACTGCAGTAGGGGGACTGGGTCGCAGTAGTGGAAAAGAAAGGGTGGATCGACCTGATTCATGAGCTCCACTATGAGAATGCACTAATTGAAATGTATGCAGTGAGAGGAGGAAACTGGTTGGAGGGCAGCCACGACCCGTTTCAATGATTGAAAAGAACCAGATATTTAGAATCAGGGTGATGGGAGATGGTTTAGAAAGACAGGCGTACCGACGGGAGACCTAAATTGAAATGTTACCCTTCGACCCGCTAAACTGGAGATGGACCCCCTCGAAATCCCCTCCTAAAGGGTTAAAGAAAATCTTATTCTTACACAGATTCTCGGTTAAATCCACGTATCGGATGCTCCGACAAAAAAAAAAGGTTGGTGGACAGCATCAATGACAGATGGGTAAAGCACATCAATGTGTCAACAGACTTACTGAAACCAATCAAGTGGTTCCAGGAAATAAAAAGGAAACCAGCAAAGATGACATCTCTACAATGGCAGATCGTGCACAAGTGTCTTCCCACCCAAAACCGGTTGATAGACCACACCAGATTAGAACAAAAGAGGTTGGCATCCCCTTGGTGTCCCGACTGTGTGCAAAACTTCCCTAACAAGAAGATACCAGAAACCCTAAAACACATCTTCATGCAGTGTGCGGGAGCAGTCCTCACCTGGCGATGGTGGGACCGGATATGGAAGAAAATAGTAGGAGAGGAGGACTGACCCTAGGAGTGGAGGGCGATACTTACGGGGCATTGGCCCCAAGGCCAGTCAAGCGATTTCAGATCCAATATGTTTCAGCTTGGTAGACGAGCCATCTTGTGGACACTCTGGTGGAAAAGGTGTGTAGTGGCCATAGACAAGATGAGGGTGGAAGGGTCGGAAACAAGTGAGCAAATAAAATCACATACACAAATAGAATTGCAATCAAGGTGGCAGGATGTAGTAGAGAAACTGACCCTCCTGAACGACATCTTAGAAATCCAAATGAAAATCGACGCCTTCAACAGAGAATGGTTTGGGGGTGAACAAGGAGGATGGATGGCATCAGTAAAATGAAAGAGTAGAGGGAATGGGCAGGGAGCAGACAAGGGGAATGAGGGGACACTACACATAGACTATGGGCTAGTGTTCAACAATTGGACAGACTTAGACCCGACAATACCCCTCCGCCCCCCACAAGATTTCCCAAACGCCCTGGCAATAGTGGAGAATGCATGGTATGGTCATTAAGAAAGATTGGGACTGAGTTACAGTCAGTGCTGGGGGCGGGGGCGCAGCGCGTCCGGGAGCGTTGCGCCCCGTCAACACGATCTCGCCGACGGGTGATGGAGAAGCGGGTAGGCGTGGTGTGGTAATGCCAGGTGTAGTTGTGCGGTAACGCGCGACGACGCTGGGCACCATTGTGCGTGGATGCGTGGCTATGACAGATGTCGTATAGCGATGACACGTGGCGAGGCAGGGAGTTGGTGCTGCTACGCAACGACGCAGTGCTGTTGCAGGACGACGCGCGGCTAAGCCAGGTGCTGCTGTGTGACGACACGCGATCATGCCAAGTGGTGCTGTGCAGTAACGCACGATGTCGCTGGGCACTGCTATGCGAGGTTACGTGGTCATGTCAGGCCTTGCTGAGCGATGTCATGTGACGATGCAGGGAGTTGCAGAATGGCGAAGTTGGGTGAACACTTAAACTCTCTATCTCTTAACATTTGAAAGCATTTTAGTGCCATCTCGCTATCTTGTGCCTCTCACGAGTGATGCTACGGGTTAGCATGCCGTGTGAGGTGGGTAAGGTTTTTTACTAGGTCTTGCTTCATGAGGAATCATTTGTGCTCTTCATCTTGCACAATTTGGTGGAGAAGGTCGACTTGTAGCAAGAGGGAGAAAAGTACAGTGTGTCGCATGGGATGGGAGGAGGAGTGGAGGGGGATAAGGAGTGGAGTGATTGGGGTTCTTAGCTCGTTCTGTCATCAACCGATGGATTGTCTTCATCTTTGCGCCATACAAGCAGCAGTATCAAGCAACAGGGAGATGTCTTTTATCAGCAGCAACGGGTTACAAATGATAGGCATCATCATCAGGGAGTTGCTCATCATCATCATCATAATCATCAACAGACCGTGGTTCAACTTTAACACCACGATCAGGGGAGCTGCGCGACACTCATCGTTGTAATACTATCATGGGCGCTGCTCGCCCCTTTCATCATCATCATTATCATCATCATCAGGTAATCAGCATCCTCATCATCTTGAGTTAGCACGGGGCGTTGTGCGTCATCATCATCATCATCATCATCATCATCATCACCACCATCATCATCATCATCATCACCACCATCATCATCATCATTATCATCATCATCATCATAATCATCATCACCGACATCATCAACATCATCAGTTTGTAATCATAGGGGCAGGGCTGGTGGTGTTGCTCTTTAGTATGATCAGCATCATCATTCTGTCTTCATTCTCATCACTACCATCATCATCATCACCATCATCAGTTTGTCATCATTAAACTGCCATTTCGTCAAAATTGACATCTTTTATTTTTTGAACGAAATTGAAACCGAGTTTTTTGGCCGAAAACTCGTCAAAATTTGTTGTTCCTGAGGGTCCAGCGTTTTACAAACGCTGGACCCCCTGGCTGTACATGGACCTAGCTTGAGACCAGGCACCTCTTGGCAGTCCTGCCTGGAGGTGCCTGGTCTCAAGCTAGGTCCATGTACAACCAGGGGGTCCAGAGTTTGTAAAATGCTGGACCCTTAGGAACAACAAATTTTGACGAGTTTTCGGCTGAAAAACTCAGTTTCAATTTCGTTCAAAAAATAAACAATGTCCATTTTGACGAAATGGTCGTTATTAGATGTTTGTCCTTCAAGGCATTGTTTGCCAATCACATCTGCAGGTGAGTTGGTCATCACCATCATCTTCATCATCATCATCTTTAGGAGGCAGGAATAGGTGCGATCTGGCAAGTCATATGTGATCCTGCGAAGGGTGGTTGAAAATTTGGTGGCCCTCGAAGACCGATGCTGGAGCAACCCTGGCCGGAGCTGGAGCCAGGTGGTGCAACTCTGTGACCCAACTTAGTGGAGGCGTGAGGCCTGGTAGAGAGCTCTGGGGGGCTGTTAGCGGGGGCAGTCCCAGTGGTCATCGGGGATCATAACTGAAGCAATGTTGGCCGGTGCTGGAGCAAGGTGGTGCAACTCTGTAACCTAACCTGATGGGAGCATGTGGCCTGGAAGAGCTTCGGCTCATACTGAAAACATCCATGCTGGTGGTGGTCGCAGGTGGATTGAATAGGTTTCACCTATCTGATTCGTGGCTGGGAGGCTTTTCACTATTTATTTATTTTTTGGTTTGCCGCTCAAGAAGGTTGTAGGAATAGGTGCTATCTGGCAATTCTTCTGTGATCCTGCAAAGGGTGGTTGATAATTCGGCGGCCCTCGAAGAGGGGGTTGTGTGCTGGGGCAGTCTCAGTGGTTATCGGGGGTCGTAACTGGAGCAATGCTGGCCGGTGCTGGAGCAAGGTGGTGTTACTCTGTAACCTAACCTGATGGGAGCATGAGGCCTGGAAGAGCTTCGGTTTGTGCTGAAAACAGCCATACTGGTGGTGGTCGTAGGTGGATTGAATAGGTTTCACCTATCTGTTTTGTCGGTGGTTTTTATGAATGTCTTAGGACTCTAGGGAATCTTAGCAACCCATCCTAGTAGGCGGTTCTGAAGCGGTTATACTCAGTGATCTGTGGCTGTTCGATGCCAGAACGACGCTGGCCGGTGCTGGGGTGATGCCCTGTAACCTGCTGATGCAGGAGCGTGAGGCCTGGTAGAGAGGTTTGGGGATGCTTTGGGGGGGCATCCCAAGGGACAGCCAAGGTTTGCTGCTGGGACGACGCTGATCGGAGCTGGGGCGAGTTGTGTTGCCCTGTAACCCAGCAGGGTGGGGGCATGAGGCCTGGAAGAGCTCAGCAGGGAGTAAGACTGTGTTGGAAAGTCTTAGAAGGGCTGGTTAGGGATCCTGAGGGTTGTGAGCTTTCGTAGGACCTCTGTGGCAGCCCATTGCATGTGTAGTTCCTTAGATCTTCACAGACTAATCTCAGCCGAAGCCGGGTAATGGCCCCGGTATCTCAAATGATCTCAATGTTCTCAAATGTTCTCAATGATCTGTACAATTCGATATGGGACGCTGGGCCCGGTTCCCAGCACGTGCTGCTCCCCACGAATAGACTGGAGCATTTGTTAAAAAAAAAAAAAAAAAAAAAAAAAAAAGATCTGGAGGGTGCTGTGGCTTCAGGACAGTAAGACAACCACCAACCCTCTGGTGGCCCCCGGAGAAAGGTTGGTGACGGGCGAAAGGATGTCCTGACGTTGCAGAAGACTACAGAAACTACAGAAACCACAAGTCGACCAGCAGGGGGAAGGTGGAACAGACAAGTGACGAGCACAGCTGGAGAGAAAAAGGGAGAGAGAGAAGGGGTAAAATGGGGAGCATCAGTAGCTATCTGGTGCCTGATACCAGGCGAAGAGGTTCTCCCCCTGTTCAGTCAATCCTCTGGAACCCAGAGCAATCAATGATGACAGACGGTACCCCTGCGCAGTTAATCCTCAGAGTATCTGTTTTGATGTACGATGGGACGCTGGACCGGATTTCCAGCAGGTGAGGCTCCCCACCAATAGATTGGAGCAACCAGGAAACCTGCTAGGGGGGGATGCTCGTATCACCTCTCCTAGCAGATTTCCCCTTTTTTTTTTCTTTTTTCTTTTTTTAAAGGAAAAAAACGAGTGCGAAAGGTGACTCTCTTGGATGCATACAGCATCTGGCCATGAGTGGGAGTCTGATTGCTTGATTTAGTTCCATATTGCTGCTGGTTTTTGTTGGTTAGCTGTCATAAGGCCATTCACATTCGAGGATTTAATTTGTAGATCCCCCTGAGACAGCTTCTTACTCCAAGCAGGGGTTTCCTCAGACGACGTGGGACCACCCGGGGGGGTGCGGGGAGGGTCGGAGAGGGGGTGGAATGGATTGCTCGGGGCGCAGTTTTTTTTTTGGGGGGGGGGTCACAAAAACGAGTTATAACTGCAGTATGGGCCAAGATACAGTTTGCAATTGCACTTCAGGCATGCTACCTGGCCACAAAGCTGGGTTGAATACATTGCCGGAACTGCAATTGCAAACTGTGTCCTGGCCCATACTGCAATTATAACTCGTTTTTGTGACTCCCGCGTAGTTTCCCCTTTTTTTTTTTTTGTAACTGGAGGTGGGTGTGGTCCTGTGTGTGTCTCACTGCTTGGACCGGTCGGTCATCCATCTATGAGTGCCCTTCCATTTCAGCAGTGATTTGAGTATTTCAACAGACCCTCTTGGGGTACCTTCAGTAGAGTCACAAAAACACGAGTTATAATTGCAGTATGGTTTCGCAGGATGGTGGGGCTTGGAAGAGGCGGGGAAAGAAGACCCTGTTGAGCTTGACTCTAGTTCGACTCTGCGAAATGACTTGAGAGGTGTAGAATAAGTGGGAGCTTTATGGCGCAAGTGAAATACCACTACTTTTAACGATGTTAAAGAAAAAAAAAAAATTGCACTACGGGGGCAAGATACAGTTTGCGAATGCACTTCAGGCACCCTACCTGGCCAGAAAGCTGGGTTGTATACATTGTCCAAACTTCAATTCGAAACTGACTCCAATCTATTCGTGGGGAGCAGCACGTGCTGGGAACCGGGCCCAGCATCCCATATGGAAATTTGCATAGAATTTGAAAGTTTGAGATACCGGGGCCATTACCTGGCTTTGGCTAAGAAAATTTTGAACGACTTAGAAAATTAATACGACAAAATTCAGAACAAAGGACTGCCAGTGCCCACAACGAAACACGCCACCACAGAGGTCCTACAAATGCTCAAGACCCTGTGTATCCCTAGCAACCCTTCTAAAGCTCTCCCACACTGTCTTACCCCCTGCCGGGCTCTTCCAGGCCTTACACCCCCACCCTGCTGGGTTACAGGGCAACACGACTCAACCCAGCTCCGACCAGCGTCATCCCAGCAGCAACCCTTGGTTGTCCCTTGGAATGCTCACCCCAAAGCATCCCCAGATCTCTCTACCAGGCCTCACACTCCTGCTTCAGCAGGTTACAGGGCAACACCCTAGCACCGGCCAGCGTCGTTCTGGCATCGAACAGCCGCAGATCACTGAGTATATCAACAATGGAGCCGTCTAAGATCAGCTGCTAGGAATCCCCAGAATCCTGAAACATTCTTAAGACCCCCCTTGGCAACCATGAACATCCAACCAAACCTTGGATCTTTTTTTGTGATGGTAGTTTCATGAGAGCTAAACTAAGAACATACATGAAATAGTCTGATAAGCCTTAAAAACAGGAAGACAGGAATTCAAAACGAAAACCACCCACGATCCAGCTCTTTCCCCGCACCGCAGAGGGAAGACCACTGCCCAGGCATTCAGTCTTCCCCCCAATAAAATGTACGGTCATTATAGCTGTATTTGACCCTCTTTCACTCTAGATACAGCTATAATTACCGTATGTTGTATTCGGGGGAAGAAGGGTAGGTTCGAATAACCTCAGCAAGAATTCAAAGAACAACCAGAGGGATCTGATGATGATAAGAGGCTAGACTCTCTCTGAAAAAAAGGACCCTCCAGCCGAAGTTGGGTTTGATTCTGGTCACCGAGATCTCTGCCCACTGTTCCCAGGAAAACCCAAATCATTCGTGCTTTGAAGAGGCCTGCGCTGATTGGTTGTTGTAACAGATAAGGGCCAACAGGTTAATCCCCAGGGGGGATTTGGGCGTGAGGTTTCTTCATCGAAGTCTACTACCCTCAGCGGAGGTCAGGTATGCTATGGCATCAATCAAATTGACTGACTTGCCACTAAGCTTGACACGTGGATGTTTTCAAAGAATACGCTCAGGGACGGCAAGGATGATTTGGCTTTGCCGAGCCCACCCTCTTGCCCAGATCGACCCCTCCCCAATATCCAGTCCTTTGCCGAGCCCACCCCTCCTGCCCAGGTCGGCCCCTTCCCAATATCCAGTCCGATTTCCCCCGCCCCGATCCACTCGGTAACAGAGGCTTTGAGCCCTACTTTTGCATATATATATACTTTTCTGCCAATCCTTCCCCTCCACGCAGCCGCCATAGCGATCATCGGGAGAGACTTGGAATGCCAAAATCTGCAAGACAATCAGCTGGAGAGACTGGGGATGTGAGAATCTGCACGACAACCAGCGGAAGTGAGGAACGGGCAGGAGAGAGACGGGTACAGGGTTTCCTGGACTCAAGAAGAAGAGGAGGAGGAGGAGGAGGAGGAGGAGGAGGAGGAGGAGAAGAAGAAGAAGAAGAAGAAGAAGAAGAAGAAGAAGAAGAAAGTAGACGCAGAAGCAGAAGCAGAAGCAGAAGCAGAAGCAGAAGAAGCAGCAGCAGAAGCAGCAGCAGAAGCAGAAGCAGAAGCAGCAGCAGAAGCAGCAGCAGAAGTAGGAAGAAGAAGAAGAAGAAGAAGAAGAAGAAGAAGAAGAAGAAGAAGAAGAAGAAGAAGAAAGTAGACGCAGAAGCAGAAGCAGAAGCAGAAGCAGAAGCAGAAGAAGAAGAAGCAGAAGCAGAAGCAGAAGCAGCAGCAGAAGCAGCAGCAGAAGTAGGAAGAAGAAGAAGAAGAAGAAGAAGAAGAAGAAGAAGAAGAAGAAGAAGAAAGTAGACACAGCAGTAGCAGCAGAAGCAGAAGCAGAAGCAGAAGCAGAAGAAGGAGAAGAAAAAGAAGAAGAAGAAGAAGAAGAAGAAGAAGAAGAAGAAGAAGAAGAAGAAGAAGAAAGTAGACGCAGCAGCAGCAGCAGCAGCAGCAGAAGAAGAAGAAATTAGCCGCAGCAGTAGCAGCAACAGCAGAAGAAGAAATTAGCGGCAGCAGCAGCAGAATAAGAAGTCGAAGCAACAGTACCAGCAGCAGCAGCAGCAACAGCAACAGCAACAGCAACAGCAGTCACAGCATCAGAAGAAGTAGAAAGTAGACGCAGAAGCAGAAGCAAAAGAAGAAATTAAACTTAGAAGAAGAAGAAGAAGAAGAAGAAGAAGAAGAAGAAGAAGAAGAAGAAGAAGAAAGTAAAAGACTGCAAGGGAAACATGTGCCACGGTGTCTTGGAAGACTTTCTTCTAACATCGAAACGGTTCAAACGGGCACATCACGGGAGTAGCGAACTCCTCCGTTCTCTTCTTCCCCCGAGTACAACGTACGGTCATTATAGCCGTATTTGGGGCATCTTTCCGTCTAGATACAGATATAATGACCGTACGTTTTATTCGGGGCAAGAAGGTAGTTCCCCTGCAAGGCGCAGCCACAATACTCTGGAACACATTTTTTGCACAGATTTTATAAACTGGATTGACCACCTTCATTTTCCATGTGAGTCATGTAGACAAACTACCGGCCCGCCCGAACAGCCCAGAAGCAGAGAGTTATCCAACTTAGCCAAGCAAGCAGGGACCTCGCCCGAACCCCGAACATCCCTGAAGAAGAGATATCCCCCGGGACCCCCCCCCCGCAAGTACGGAAATCGTGAATTTGTGAATTTGGGAATTTGTGAATTTGTGAAAGCACGAATCAAATGGCGCGCAGTGCTTTGCCCCTGCTTCTCTACCGTAGCTCTCGACGACTTAACTTTCCGAGAGTTGTGATGCTCTCATACCGTCTTCACCCGGATAGAATGCCCGGTCGTTATAGCTGTGCATTTAGCACAACTTTCAGTCCAGATGCAGCGATAATGAGCGGGCGCTTTTTTCGGGTGAAGACGGTAGTTTGATGTAAAAAAGGTTTTGTATTGCATTTGGAAAGATGAAACTTCCAGCATTGTAATACTCGAACTTTTTTTTTTTCTTCTTAAAAAAAAAAAAAGAAACATAAACCGCGACCTCTACTAAAGGGGGTGGTATGAGCAACCCCCACTAGTAGTAGCTGTCCCTGTTGGTTCCATCAATTGGTGGGGAGCTGCACCTGCTGGAGTCGGAAAACAGGTCCAGCGTCCCTGGACATCAGAAACAATCGAACTTCAGCACAAGTTATTAAAAGAAAAAAAAAAGGAACTCGACCTTCGACTGTCGATGAAAGGAACTTAATAATAGCCGACCGTTTGCGGTCGAGCAAACAGGGAATGCAAACGAAGCAAGGGCAACTCTCTCTCTCTCTCTCTCTCTCTCTCTCTCTCTCTCTCTCTCTCTCTCTCTCTCTCTCTCTCTCTCTCTCTCTCCCCCACCCCTTGGAAGCTACGAATGCAGGAAGCGAAGGCACCTCTCTCACTCTCTCTCCCTCTCCCTCTCTCCCACACACCCCTTGGAAGGTACGAATGCAGGAAGCAAGGGCATCTCTCTCTCTCTCTCTCTCTCTCTCTCTCTCTCTCTCTCTCTCTCTCTCTCTCTCTCTCTCTCTCTCTC
>BFEA01000159.1:1465489-1483026 GCA_003427395.1 Chara braunii | reverse complement strand
TCTCTCTCTCTCTCTCTCTCTCTCTCTCTTTGTGTGTTGTTTCGTTGACCGTCTCACTGTTGACCTCCTTTCTGTGCTGCTTCTTTGACTGCTCCACTCTCGCTTTCTCCTCTGGTAATTTCTGATCGGACACCTCCCCTTCCCCAGCCGCACTTTTTATTCCTTAGGTCACACCGTGCCCTGTACCCGGTGATTTTTAGGAACGCGTTTGTCTTGCTTGGCGTCTCCGTTCGTCGCTGCGTCTCTCCCGTCCTCATTGCACCCACTCCGTTCGTTTAGATGTAGGCGAGCCTCGTCATCGGTGGTGCCGATGTTGATGGTTCACGGGTCACCTCCGATTCAACCTCCTCTTGTCCCCCGGAGATGGTGACGACACAAACTTTGCACTACCGCCGTCACGAACTTGCCGCGGTGTTTAGCGCTAAGGCGGCGTCCCCCTTGTTGATTGGAGTTGACCGACCCTCACCTTACAATCGTGAAGGGGTGTCGATTGCCCCCAAGAGGAGGTAAGTTGTTTAGGGTTTTGAGTTTTGGTTGATGTCCTTGTTGGGGTGATCTTTGAAGATGCTTTTCGTTAGCTTTTCGTCACGATAATACTTCATGGGCAGGAGGCCAATCCTTCCCTTGCGCAGGGAAGTAATCAATACCTCTGCTCTTTTCAGAGACATAGGTTGAGGTACGATTATATAAAGATTGGATTGTATGTGCACTACGACGTCTCAACACATCATTGTATAGGGACGCTGGAGCTGATTTCCAGCTCACACACATTGCGTCATTGTTAGGGTTCTCCCTTCATGCGACATATATTGACTGATGAACATATATATATGTAGTCAAATAGAGTTGTCCTGTAAACCGTAGGCAGAGAGGGAGAAGAGGACAACAAACGAGGGGTGGATTATCACTTTCAGTGTAATCAGTTAGGGGATTCCGTGCCCCGCAGCCGTATTACTGTGGCGATGGTGGAACAGGATTTGGCGGCATATTGTACCGGGCTCATCATGGCCATGTGACTAGAAGGCCATATTATTGGGACACTGCCACCAGTTTCGAGGAAACACCTTTGAAGAGAACATGTACTCCCTGGGTAGGCGTTCCATCCTGTGGGTAATATGGTGGAGAAGATGCATTCTGGAATTGGAGGGGGCTAGGGTGGAAGAGAGGGAAGTCACAAAGCAAATACGACTACTAGTTCAACATGAGATCACAACGCAATGGCAGACTGTTAAGGAAAACTGAACCAGGCGCACACCAGGGTGGACATCGACAAAATTCTCCCGATTTTGTGAGGAGTGGCTGGGAGGGAAATGGGAGGGCTGGGTGGAAAAAGTGAGATGGACAGGAGACAGGATGGCTCAGCGCCAGGACAAGCGGAAGGAACATCAATCGGAGCATCATAGGGAAGAGGGGGCGGGGCCGCAAGAGGGGCAAAGGGTAGAGTTGGAAAGGGATTATTCACTGCACTTCCACGAATGGACAAGGGCGGACCCCAGGGAACCGTTAAGACCTGCTCAAGAATTCACTTATCCTTCCCCCCCCCGTCCGCTGGCCCTGGAGGAATGTCTGGGGGACGGTATCTGATCATTCATATACTACCGTTTCGCCTGCTCCTCAACTGCTCCTGAGTATTTTCCTGGCATAGACTTCACAACTACAGTCAATTTTGATGATCGGTGGTGGGGAGACAACCACGAGTCCCAGTGCCCCCCGGGTCCAAGATGGCAACTTGTTCTTTCCTCCCAGGCTATCGACGACAGAATTCTCTTAAAGATATACACCTTGCTTAGTAAATCCCCTGAAACCCAGGGCAATCAATGCTGGCAGGGTCCCAAGTGTTCCAAAATGTTGTTATGCAAGAATTTGACATATTCAAGGGGCGCTGACCCGGTTTCCAGCAGGTGATGCTCCCCACCAATAGATGGAGTGGTCCACCAGACAAAGCCTCAATCCTAGTGTTTTTATTTTTTTTTATTTTTTTATTTATTTATTTATTTTTTATTTTTTTTTTATTTTTATAAACAACCCGAGTTGGCGCTAGAGGTGCTGGTAAGAGCAGGCACCACTAGCGCCGTCAGGGAGGCTCCATCTATTGGTGGGGAGCAGCACCTGCTGGAAAACCGGCCCAACGTCCCTTGACATGGTAATCATTCAATTATGTAAACAAAAGATTGTGAAGATTTGTAATATGTGTGCGTGATAGGACCTGTGATGATGAGCAGCATTGATTGCTGTCCAAGGAGGGGATTAACTGCTCATAAACCATACCAGGTCCTTCGCTACCCCATCCTGCTCCACCCATCCGTCGAAGCGTAAACCATTCAACAACACATACAAGCGGGGGGGAATACACAACTACTGACGAGCATCCACATGCAGTCTGGAAAACAAGCACCCTACAGAGTATAGCAATCATCCATCACGAACAAGGTAGACAACGGAAACCCTAACCGATCCCCCTACCTCCTGAGGAACTACCACCACCCCTTCCTGAGTGGAATTGCGGACCGGGCAACTCCACACACCACGAACTACCCCATGCCCATCCGCTGCCAATCAGCTGTTCTGAACGCCCCACTGCATCCGCGGTTAATCTCCATATCCTCCTTGGCCTCATCGCCATCACCATGGCTATCGTTGCTGTGAATATTATCGGTGCTATCATCGTTAGCGACGCCGGCAATCCCAGTAGCACCGTTATTGTCGTCGGTCTCTTTCTTGTCGATTTTATGTCCACAGTTATCATTCGTTACCTCAAAAAAGTTGTAATTGATATCCTCGATACAATTGATATCTTCAAACTGATTGTTGTCGTTGTTGTTGATGCCGTTGTTGTTGTTTTTGTCGGCATCATCGTTGGTGTTATTACCACCCCCGCAACTGTTGATGATGTCATTGTTGTCCTTATCATCGCACTCGTTATTGACGTTGAGGCCATTGTTGCCTCTGTTGATGGTGTCATTGTTGTCGTTGTCGTCGCATTCATTGTCGATGTAGAAGCTGTTGTTGCCGCTGATTTCCTCAATTGTTGTCGCTGGCGATGTCGGCGTTAATCCGTCGGAGCAGCCCAGCTATCCTGCCTCCAGAGTAGCACAACGATCTTGCCCTATCCTGAAGATGTCCTAGCATCCATGCATAAGCAGGCTAGCTCGATGCCAATCCACAAACTCGTCGATTGGAGGAGCCGGCCCCTCCTCCAACTCCCAAATAATGTCGAGCATGGCCTGCATCTTGTCCTCCAGCCATGGCGCCAGTGAAACCGTCCCCCCTACAGTCCCTAACTGACCCCCCTGGCTCGCAAGCAGAATATCCACGACCTCTTGCAGACGGCGACCGCCTTCTTCAATAATCTGCAGCCACTCCACCGCTCCACGCTGCAAGTCTTCATCAGAATCCATGTCGTTCATGTCGTCCCCAAAAACGCGCCGTCAGATCTCACAAAGCAGACGCCTCACGCTAACGTACCGTCTCCTAGTGTACGTGGCGGAATATCCACCATCGCCTGGGCAGATGACCAAGCGAACACCACAGTGACCAAGAACAGCTACTGTCCCAGTCCACGGAGTATGGCTGAGCCTCGCCAGCCGGTCCGTAGCGCAGGNCAGCCATGGCGCCAGTGAAACCGTCCCCCCTACAGTCCCTAACTGACCCCCCTGGCTCGCAAGCAGAATATCCACGACCTCTTGCAGACGGCGACTGCCTTTTTCAATAATCTGCAACCACTCAACCGCACCACGCCGTAAGTCTTCATCAGAATCCATGCCGTTCATGTCGTCCCCAAAAACGCGCCGTCAGATCTCACAAAGCAGACGCCTCACGCTAACGTACCGTCTCCTAGTGTACGTGGCGGATTATCCACCATCGCCTGAGCAGATGACCAAGCGAACACCACAGTGACCAAGAACAGCTACTGTCCCCGTCCACGGAGTATGGCTGAGCCTCGCCAGCCGGTCCGTAGCGCAGGTCAGCGCCAAGCGTCAACACGTCAGCCGCCCCCGGTATTGGTGGGGAGCAACACCTGCTGGAAATCGGGTCCAGCGTCCCTGAACATTGTCTCCCAGTGGTTTTCTTACCACCCCTACGGGTATAGAGTAATAATAATAAATTAGGGGATTCTGTAGACTGTTGAGGGTTCAGCCTCCTGGTGACTCAGTGAGCTCCGACAAAACAGTTTGTCACAGCCCCTCATTTATTGTCCTCTTCTCCCTGTCTGCCTACAGTTTACCAGGGGCCTGGACCCACTAGGAAGGTATTCTACCACGCCGTTCAGGATTTCGATCACGTGTGGCATAGAGTGACTCAGTACGGCCGTCGAATAGATCGGATCTAGAGGGCCTGGTAGTTTCCGAGCGGGGACTGTAAAGATGCACACCTCCCGTCCAATGAGATGCGTCGAAAAAAAAAAAAAAAACGAAGTTGGAATAACTTGGACATGATATCTCGTGGCTTTGTGTGGGCGGGAAGTCTGGATTTTATGGGCTCTAAAGGGGGGGGGTTGATTTTTTTTTTTTGGCTCTGAGAAATAGAACTTGAAATGTGAAATTCAGATATCGTGGTGGGTCTGACAGGAACGCTTCCGCGTCTGTCGGATGGCCTGCTAAAGGCATCATGAGATACATCGCGAGGAATGTATCCCAATACCCGTTACTTGTTCATCCTCGTGAATGTGTTCGTGGACACATTTTATTGCCACCGTACATCACTATGAAGACTTACGTAAAGGAGATTGTACCAACCCATGAATTCGGGTGCACAGCTGTTCTTCATAGTTTTATGTGCTACTTGAATTCATTTTAAATCAGAAAAAGATCCATTCATGCAAATAAAAAATCACTTTGTATTTTCCAAAAAAACATAAAACTGTGTCACACGTTGTAGAATACTTCGCTAGTGGGTCCAGGCCCCAGGCAGTTTGTTTGATGGACTTCGCTAGCACCCTGTCACAGTGTTTTTTTTTTTTTTTTTTTTTTTTTTTTTTTTTTTGGAAAGCCCAGTTTGTTGTAGAGGTGGGATACTAGACCAATGACAGTTACCCACAGTACTCGGCCACTCGGTTGTCCAGCCGAATCCCTCTGAAGACACCATCCACCCTTCCTCTTATCATTTTTGCCCTGGCGCACCCCCACCCCCCCTGTCCTACCCTAGTGTTAACCACCTGGGACCATCACCCATTGCCATATTGGCAGGGTGACCTGACCAGACAGCGGCTGCAGGCACCCGGCCTAAGCAGAGAGACCTATCCCCCTGCTCAGCCTCGGTTGAAGCAGACGCCGTGCAACCCTGCTACGGTTTTCTCCGGTCAGGTCGAGCGGCAGTGGTCGGGACCGTCACTAAGAGGCCATGCTGCAGCTCTAGTGCCAGCGGCGTGTCTGCAGTGTATTTTTTGGCTGTGACAGACCTTTCTTTGTTTTGTGGGTGTTTTGCTGGCTTGTGATGTGGTGTGAACCGAGAATCTGTAGAGTTTTCCATCTGGTGTGGGTGAGTGATAGTCTGCTTTGATTTTCGTCACAGGTACCTTGAGGGCAGTGGTTGGTGCCCACCTCAGGGTATCAGTTGTCAGGCAGTCGTTGATGCTTAACCACAGGACCTGGTGGGGTTCAACCACCAATACCTTTCCCTGCTTGAAAAACAAATGCCCCTCAGTTAACACGGGAGGCAGGCGGGCTCGAGAGCTCTATAAATAGGAAGGGTAAATATAGGCAACCCCAAGGGAGAGAGGAAGCTCTGGAGCATGAACTGTGATGGCCATATGCCCGATAATCACTGTGCTAAAAGATGTATTCAATGGGACGCTGGACCCGATTTCCAGCAGGTGCTGCTCCCCACCAATAGATGGAGCCTCATCGACGGTGTTAGGTGTGACTGCTCTTATCAGCACACCTAACAACCGCTCGGGTGTTCCAAAAAAAAAAAAAAAAAAAAAAAAAAAAAAAAAAAAAAAAAAAAAAAAAAAAAAAAAAAAAAGGGCTCTCGCAAAAGTTTAAGGTGGATTTTTTTTTTTCTTTTTTTTTCTTTTTCAAAAACAGCTCCATCTATTGGTGGGGAGCAACACCTGCTGGAAACCTGGTCCAACATCCCTTGAATACAGGAATACATGAATGATATGAAAGAACATTATGCTTGAACTATAGAGTTGGTTGAGATGTGCCTCTTCACCCCATTAGGGCGCCAGATCTAACTGCTTCATTCTAGCACTCTTCCCATCTTATCTATCAACCTAATTAACATAAAATATGAATACCATGAATACCATCTTTTCCTCCTTTTTTGACTTCATTAATACCCAAACCAAGCCCTTGGGACCAGACTTAGTGCCGAGGGGGGAAAAGGGTCTGGGAAATCCGATAGTGGACGTAAAGGGATAGTTGGATCGATCATAGTCCAGTCATTAAAAAGTACAATCCTGTCTCAGCTCTTCCTCTTCTCCTCTCCTTGCCCCTCCCCATTCAACCTTCCCCATTTTCCCCCCCTGGGTTCCTCCTAGCCAGCATTGGTTGAATCGTTGAATGTGCTGCAGGATTTCATTTACTGAGGATATAAATTTTATTTTTCTTTAGACTGTTCCCATTTTATATTGATATCAGTTTGTATTTGTTGCTTAACTGTGTGGATTATCACTTACAGTGTAATAAGTTAGGGGATTATGCAGAGTGTTGAGGGCTCAACCTCCTGATGAGTCGGTGAAACTCCGACAAAACAGCTCGTCATAGCCCTATATATACATACAACTCATGAGGAGGCTGAATATGTGTGTGTGTATGTGTGTGTGTGTGTGTGTGTGTGTGTGTGTGTGTGTTTTGAGTCCTGCCTGGAGGTGCCTGGTCTCAAGCTACGTCCATGTACAGCCAGGGGGTCCAGCGTTTTACAAACGCCGGACCCTCTGGAACAACAAATTTTGACGAGTTTTCGGCCAAAAAACTCGGTTTCAATTTGGTTCAAAAAATAAAAAATGTCCATTTTGACGAAATGGTATACAACGGGGAACCCCGTAGCAGCCACATTCATGCTCAAGCCTCCAACGAGGGAACATGCGGGAGCTGCAGCCACCAGCAGGTGGGCTATACTGGCCAGGGGTCAGCCAGTGGCATCGGGACTGAGCTTTTTTGATGGGCCAGTCACTGTGCCTCCCTTGCAGTCTCCTCCCTCTATGGACATCAGCAATCTCTGCTCTAGAGCCCAGCCCCAGTAGGACTTTTTTGACTGAGCTCTGGAAGTAACTGCGACCAGATACACCCGGATCAGGCTGTGCTTCCAGTTGGGTGCATCCAAGAAAGTCTTAGCACCAGTACGGCCTTTTCTTTCTTTTTTTTTTCCCCTTTTTTGTTTTTGAAAGGCTAATTCTTTTCAGCCCAATCAATTCAATTAGTACCTGTCAAATCTGGACAGGACGGCCTTTCATGCTTTTTTATTATCATTCGAGCATTACAGGGAACCCGTAAGCCAGCCAGAGTTCAGGCCTCCACCGAGGGCACATGCGGGGGCTGCACATAACCTGCAGGTGAGAGATACCTGCCAGGGTCAACCAGTAGCATCAGGACCGAGATTCTGTGATGGGCCGGTCCCTTTGCCTCCCCTCCGATTCCCTACTACTACCTTCCCCCCACTGTGTGTGGCGTCTCTCCCTGCTGATCCGCTTATCTTCGCTTCACAGCGGTTGGGAGTGGGATAAATGACGACCCTCCATTGATTGGGGTTGTCCGGCCCTCAATCCCCAATCATGATGAGGTGTAGGGGTAGGTTGCTTAGGGTTTCGGGCTTGGGTGCGTTTTGGCTGTTGGCGTGTTTGATGGAGATGTTTTTTAACTTAGGTTTTCGTCATGTACGCAGGAGGTCGTCATGTACGCAGGAGGTCAATCCTTCCCTTCTCCTGGGAAGTAATCAATGCCTTTTGCTCTATGGGGGATATTCAAACTTAACGAACATTTCACATCATTGTACAAGGGACGCTGGACCCGATTTCCAGCAGGTGTAGCTCCCCACCAATAAATGGAGCCTTCAACATCGGGACCCACTTCATGGGGATGCTCTTATCACCTCGTTAAGTGGGTTTTCCCGTATATGAAGTTCTGATGGAAAAAAAAAACAAAAAAAAAAAACGATTCCCTTGCTCTTTTTTTTTTTTTTTTTTTTTTTTTTCTGAAACAACCCGCTTCAATTCTAGGGGTGCTGATATGAGCAGACTCCGCTAGCACTTCCGAGGGGCTCCATCTATTAGTGGTGAGCTTCACCTGCTGGAAATCGGGTCCAGCGTCCCTATACATCTGATGAGGCGTAAGCATGCAATGAGTATGTGTACATTTGATCTACCTTGTACCGACTGAGCAATGGTCTGCCCTGGGTTCCAACCGTGTTTCTAACAACCCAGAGTGGGCATATGAACATCAGCAGTCTCTGCTCAATGCCGCTCGGGGCCCCGAATGGCCGATCTCTAGATGGCGGGCGCCAAGCTTGCCCAGGAAGCTACATGATGGGGATTGAACACAAGACCTCCTGAATGCCACTGAGCTACGGAGCTGGGTTGTGACGCCCGAACCTCACGCCCAGCGCGACTTCCTGATCCGAGTGGGATGTGGGCCTGGAAGCGCGAAAAGGGGTGTGCCAAGGATTTTTGGGAAACTTTAAGTGGGGGTGGAGTCCCAGGTCAGAACTGGGATCTCCTGTGGCATGGTTCTAGGGGCATGAGTGCAATAAGCTAAGGGCAAGTTCCTTCCAGTCCGTTGGCGTTTATGTCGTACAGCATAAGGCAGATGCCATGCGCGGTGCTTTCAAGGCCGTCCGCTTCGTCTGTTTTGGGGGCGGCGGTTCAGGGCGAGGTCTGCCCGGAATGGTTGTGATTCCGATGACTCGGGCCTCTGGGGGCAGCCACGTGGCGTCTGTCGTCGCGTGGTTGGGTTAGGCCCTCTGGTTTCCGGGGCTCATCGATTGCCGCGACGCCGACAATTTCCGCAAGGTGTGGGGGCCCAATACTCCGCGATGGAATTCCACGGTACCACCGTAAGTTGGTGGTATGGGAGGAAAAGACGAAAAGGAGGGAAATTAGTAGCGATAACAACGAAGCCGGGGGATATGAAGTAGTGCGAGTTGTCAGAAGTGGGAAAATCGGGACACCTCGGGTCGCTGGTCGTAGCGCAGTGAAACTCCCTAGGGCACAATCGATTCTCGGTTAGGCAGGGGAATTCCGGGCGTCTCCGTTTGAGACACTCATTCACCTAAGGGTTAAAATACTCCGGATCCCACGATGAGTCTGAGTCCCTCGAGTTCGTCATCTTGTCATTATGAAGCCGCGGAATTCCTTAATGCGTGGTTACTCGGCTGGGGAATTTCCGAGCTCAGCGTTCAAAATTTCGTGCCTGTCCCGATATTCGACGATTGCGATCACCGTGTTTGAGTACGTGTAGACTGCGCGAACTGGATCGCACTTACACGTGTTCACACGGGATGATCGCTTTGTTGCAGACGCAGAATGACCACCGAACACATCCAATCAATCAATATCCCCACAATCGTTAGCCATTTCATGCGTAGGTGGTTGCGAATCGACGCGCGTGGACACGTGTAGGCCTGTCTCTTATACACATCTAGATGTGTATAAGAGACAGCGTGTAGACTGCGCGAACTGGATCGCACTTACACGTGTTCACACGGGATGATCGCTTTGTTGCAGACGCAGAATGACCACCGAACACATCCAATCAATCAATATCCCCACAATCGTTAGCCATTTCATGCGTAGGTGGTTGCGAATCGACGCGCGTGGACACGTGTAGGCTGTGCAGATCGGATCGCGCTTACATGCATCCCCGCGAGGTATTCGCTTGTTTCTGGACAAACAACTACCCAATCATCTAATCACTCCATGATCCGCACGCAATCATTCCTAAGTATGCAAGGTGCTACTACACATTCGCAGCAACAACAGTAGATCAAAAAGGGACAAACAACAATAGTGAGGATTACGCGAACTTTCCTACTATGCTCATGAAGGTATCAAAACGACAGGCACAGGCAAAGATCAGACACAAGGAAAAGCAAACAGACATAACATTCATTCATCCATTCATTCAACATAACACACAATAACCGAGATCGAAATCGCAAAAACGAGTGTGGGGCGAAACCAAGTCAAGATTCCGAAAAAAAAAACAAAAGAAAACGGGCAAATCGCCCTTAGCCGAGATCAAAATTTATATACAAAAGCAAAGAGGGAGAAAAGACAAAGAAAACTGCAACGCCACGTCCATCAACCTCAACTCCCTCTTCCTCTCTCTTTCTCTCTCCGATGCGGACAGTCCGTCGTCGCGCACCAACCCACGAAGTCGTCACCCCGCTTAGTCCTCCCGCACCCGTCAAGTTCGCCCGCGTCCACAGTCCATCGTGGCCCGCGTCAACCCCGCGCATTTGGCACCAGCTCGTCGGGTCGCCCGACTCCCACTTCAACTCACCTCTTACTTCGCTTGTGAGCCGACCCTCACTGGTTGCGCTACCCCGAGCTTCCAACAGCTAGTTAAGAGAGTTATCTAATCGCGCAGCCGGAATTTATAGCATGCATGCATGCGCGGAGAACACAGAAGAACAAGGACTTAGAAGGAAGATCAGGAGAGGGAGCGCCTACGTTCTGCATGGCCAGATCGCGGCATGGGGGACGTAGCCTCTCTCAACGCATCGATCCGAGCATGCAGTCCGCGAGCTGGCTAGAAACCGCAAGAGAAAGTGAGAGCAGGAAAGATGAAGCACAAGAAGAAAGGATACCGTTACAATGGCGCCCGCCCAAAATTACAGTTACACACATGATTAAAGGCGCCGACTAATCAGAGTTCCGTTGCAGCCGCACAGAAATGCGCGGCAAAGGAAAATCCTTTTTTTTTTTTTTTTTTTTTTTTGACAAAGAGCTCCAATCTATTTGTGGGGAGCAGCACGTGTTGGGAACTGGGCCCAGCGTCCCATACAGAATTATACAGATGAAAGGAAAATCCTAATTGCAAAATTCCTAAATTCTTGTCTAATGCAGAAAAAGCGAAAAACACAAATCCCGAAAAGAAAGTTTGAAATTCCGAGAGCCATAGTGGCTCGACAAGATTCGAAAAAGAATTCAAAAAGAAATTTCAAAGGGAGCGAAGCAAAATTCCTGCACGATGTCCGCGCCTAAAAGTCCAGAAGCAAAACAAAAGAATCGACGTCAACATTTATTAATCACGCGCACGGCGGCGCGCCACTCACACAGCCAATCAACCAATCGATCGTCCCCGGGCCCACCCGGGCCTGAACCCAATCATCCGAAAAGTCGATGAAAAAGGACGAAGAAGCGAGGACACTGATGCAATTTCCCTTCCATCCCAATCTCCCGTAGTTGGCCCATCCTTCCCAGCTTAGGGCCCCTCTGCTACCGCGCAGGTAATCGCGCGGTGCAGAAATCGGTTCGTCACAGGGTCGCTTATTGGAGGGGAAGTCCTGGGTGAGTATGCCCTTACTGAAAAGTCAAAAAGTAAGGAGTCATCCAGTCTTCCAGCAACTGGATTGTGGCCAGGAGATGGCTGGCCACAAACTGGATGATGGACTCTTTGCCATGCCTGGCAGCAGCGCTGCCAGCGTTCTGGAAACTGTTAATGGACCTGTCAGTTGTGAAGCACTCAGGACTCTTGCTGATCGCTCGCCAAGCCTTGCCGACTGCGATGTGCTGTGCCAGAAGAACACACAAGGCCTCACCCCATTGTGTGCTGTGCCCAGGTTTGATGTTGGAAGATTTGCAACACTTCTGCCTGTTTTGTGATTTGGCCCGCCCTCTGTGGGCCTGGTGGAGAAGCCCTTTGGTGCTGGTGCCAGCAGCAGCTGAAAGTTGGACTGATGAATTTGTATTGCTAGGGTCAGCGTTGAGACGTACGCAAGTACCGGGACCGCTTGGCTATGCAGAGGAAACCTTGAGAGCTGCCAGTCTCTGGACATTATGGACGCTGCGGAATTCGGCAACCAGAAGTGGTGAGAGAATCACGTCCCCCATGGTCCGGGCAGAAATGAAGTACTTGATCAAGCAGGCTATCCACGCTGATTGGACCTACGAAGTACAGAATAAAGGACTTTACAGCTAAAGCAACAACTTGAAGGCGATTTGTTGCCAGATGGTTGGTCGTCCCAGGCCTATTGATGGTCCAACAGCAACCTGCAATGCATCCGGAGGTGAAATTCTCCACCTGTCAACAAAAGTGGCAACTCGTACTGCATTGCTAGATGAGATCTCTAGGTGTGCACAGCATATGGCAAATGACAAGAATGGTAGATAGATGGTACATAAACCACTAAAAAAGTTGATGATGCGCTGGGTCACTCACACCCCAGCCCATCATGATTACTGACAAACCATACTCAGACTTCCTCTGCTTCACTCATTGTATAATACAGGGACGCTGGACCCGATTTCCAGCAGGTGCTGCTCCCCACCAATAGATGGAGCCTCCCCGACGCTGCTAGTGGTGCCTGCTCTTATCAGCACCCCTAGCAGACGATCGGGTTGTTTTGGGAAGAAAAAAAAAAAGAAAAAAAAAANAAAAAAAAAAAGAAAAAAAAAAAAAAGAAAAAAAGAAAACAAAGGGTTATTTTGCCAAGCTAAGTTAGGGAGTGTGAGCTGCAGACTTGCTTTGTAAAATAGACTCTAAATAAGGTCTGACATAGATTGTGCAGATGAGTCTGAGTGCTTAGGCCATATGATCTATTGTTCGGGCCTGACTGACCGGTTATTGCTTCTTGTGCTGTGATTTTCTGTAATTTTTGCTCTTCTAGCGCTTCCATGACTTCTTGCCTCTACTGCTGCCTCACTCTTCCCTCTTTATTAGGCTCATAGACATAGGGGCACTAAATTTGTCTCAGCATTAGCTGTTTTGTTGATTTTTTGAGTTTGTTGGCGACCATACGTAGGTTGCAGAATTGCTTTGTAGGAAGACTATTAATAGGATCTGACATGGATTGTACAGCTGAAACTGAGTGACCTCTTTAGGCCGTATGACCGATCCCTCGGGCCTGACTGGCGGCTAATTGCTTCTTGTTCTGTCATCTTGCCCTCCTATCGTTTCCTTGTGTTCCTCCGGCTATCACCTCTCTCTTTCCCCATTATTAGGGGCACTGAAACTGTTTGTGCATTTGCATTTTTTTTTTTTTTTTTTTTTTTTTGAGTTTGACCACGACCGGGGCATGAACCTTGCCAGAGTGCCCGGATCATGCCATAAAGGTTGCTTCTTGTATGGGACACCGGACCCCGTTTCTGGCTATAATAAAAAAACTGTTTCCAACAAAAAAAAAAAATAAAAAAAAAATGGTGGGCACACGGGTTCGTTAGTAAATAAGTCAGGAGATCAAACCCTTTAAAACCAATAGGTAAAATAGCTCAAAACGCTCAAAATGAAAAGCGACAGGCTGTCTGCCATGGTGGTGGAAAGCATACAGGTTCCCCATATGACTATAATAAGGAGTAGCAGTAGGTTAGGTAGTGTGAGGTGAAATTGAGAGAAGAATGTAGCTTGCTTTTCTTTATAAAAAAAAAAAGCAGCAGCAAAGAACTTGCTATGAAAGGGGGGAGTGGGAAAAAAAAAACAAAAGAAAATGAAAAGAAGAATACACTTCTGTGATCTGCGTCATTGGACTCGCAAGTGGAAGGGCATTACAGCAGTGGAGGTGGAGGTCATTGCGCGTGGACCACTGCCAAAGGTGGCACTGCAAGATTGGGACTCGTGGCTCGCATGCATAGCCACCTCAGCCACTGTCACAGTGTTTTTCCTTTGCTTTGCTTTGCTTTGCTTTCTTGCGCTTCCACAGGCTTTAATTGCACGCGGATCTTTGCTTAGCCCCCAACCTTATTGTATTCCTCTGATAGATACAATTCGAAGTCTTGATCCATATTAAACCAACGGTCAGTTTCCCAGCCATTTTTCTAATATGCAGGCGTGTCTCGCGGGATGTACCAGCCCGCCGCTTCAAAATGGGCCTTGCACATGACACAACTTGCCTGGATTGATGTACTTTTCGTGAGGCTGCAGAAAACTATTTGCCTGGGTGTGCTTTTTTGTCGAGCGGGAGGCTGGTGCATCCCGCCAGAAGCAGCTTGGATGCAGTCGTGTTGCAGAAAAATGGCTTCGAAATGTATTCGTGTTTTTTTCAGTTTGTGTGACAAGCAGGTCCAGCGTCCCTTGACAATCGGGTCTAGCGTCCCTTGACAATGATATGATGTGTGTGCTGGAAATCGGGTCCAGCGTCCATTGACAATGATATGGTGTGTGTGGGCTTGAAATTAGGTCCAGCATCCCTATACAGTGAATCAGATGTGTAGAGATATCATGGTATGCATCCAATACAGTCTGTTTATTTTCGTATCTCAACCTATGTCGCATGAAGGGAAACCCTTAAAGTTTCAGCAATATCTGCCATATTTCCAAAGAGAGCAGAGGCATTGATTACTTCCCTGCGCAAGGGAAGGATTGGCCTCCTGCTGATGAAGCTTAATCCTTTTTTCTTTTTTTTTTAAACGGACCCAATGCCCAAGGCTTTTTTTTTTTTTTTTTTTTGGGGGGGGGGACAAATGCTCCAGTCTATTCGTGGGGAGCAACACGTGCTGGGAACCGGGCCCAACGTCCCATATAGAGTTATACAAATGATTTGAAATACCAGGGCCATTACCTGGTTTCGGCTAAGAACAATCTGTATGCTGGTCTAGTCTTCACGTTGGTTGCTGGTTGTTGTTGGCTTTAGTCGCTCTGATGATCTCCCCCAGTCCAGACACTACACACATTACAAGTGGTAGAACCCTCCAGTTCCATACTGGGGTTCACAGGTTCGAGTCCGGTTCCGGACTTTGGGGGGGTCCTGTCCAGATAGACCTGTCTCTACCACATACACACACAATGAGATACTTCCCTAAATAGCACAATCCATACACACATACTATACATACATACATATATATATATATATATATATAGCTAGCTCAAGGTACACACACACATACATGTACTAGTGGAGGTGATAAGAGGACCTCTCACCAGTACTCAGTACTCACTTCGCAGATGCTCCATGGTGGGGAGCAGCATACAAAACCATACATATAGCCCACGGGCACACATCTATGATACATAGTACCTACACACATACACAACCATAGGGTTGGGAGGAGGGTACGATCAACTGATAATGATGATAAGCGTCTCGATGATAAGTACCCCGCCTTAAAAATACAGCTAGGGTCTGTGGTGGGAGAGTAGAGGGCGCGAGTCACTGGTTGGTCTGCTGGGTTCTGACTGGTGATGATGATAGGCGTCTCGATGATAAGTGCCCCGCATTAAATATACAGCTAGGTCTGTGGTGGGAGAGTAGAGGGCGTGAGTTACTAGTTGGTCAACTTAAGGGGCTCACACACACACACACACACACACACACACACACACACACACACACACACACACACACACACACACACACACACACACACACACAAGGGCTGGGTGGAGGTCACGATCAACTGATAATGATGGTAGGCGTCTCGATGATAAGTACCACGCCTTAAATATACAGCTAAGGTCTCTGGTGGGAGAGTAGAGGGCGTCAGTCACTGGTTGGCTTAGTCAGCTCCAACTGGTGATGATGATAGGCGTCTCGATGATAAGTACCCCTCATTAAATATACAGCTACGTCTGTGGTGGGAGAGTGGAGGGTGTGAGTTACTAGTTAGTCAATTTAGGGGCCAATAGGTGATTGCTTGAGCCTGGCGTCCGAAGTACCCGTACGACAAGGCTTGTTCGACTATGCTTCAACCAGGGCTAGGTAGCTAGCCCTGGTGCCTGTCACTACTGCTCGGTCCAAGTTCCCCTCAATATGTAGGGTGATGGTCCTGAGTGCTGGTCACACTGAGGTAGGATAGTAGGGATAGGGGATGCGCTAGGAGTATTGACGCGAGGATGGGATGGGCGGTGGCCTCGCCTCAGAGCGACCACGGCTTCCGGCGATCAATGTGTCCCTAGTAACTGGCCTCTACAACACCCTGGACTAAAAAAAAAAAAAAAAAAAAAAAAAAACACTATGAAACAGATTCTGGAAAATTTAGGAAAAACATGGATAACTGCTTACCTATTGCTAGGCTACTCAAGCAGCACTTACTAAGTCAAAACAGAAAGCCACAGAAGCCCGTTAAATGCTCAGAACCCCTGGAATCCCCAACAAAACATTCTAAAAATCTCTAACACTGTCTTATTCCCTCCCGAGCTTTCCCAGGCCTCATGCCCCCATCTTGCTAGGTTACAGGGCAACACAACTCACCCCAGCTCAGGCCAGCGTGGTACCGACAGCAACCCTTGGTTTTCCCTTGGAATGCCCGGCCCAAGGCATCCCAGATCTCTCTACCAGGCCTCACGCTCCTGCTATCAACAGGTTACAGGGCGACCCCCCAGCTCCGGCCAGCGTCGTCCTGGCATCGAAAAACCGCAGATTCATGAATATAACAGCATTAAAAAAACCTAAAATGAGTTGCAAGAGGTGCCCAGAATCCTAAGGCATTCTCAAGACTTTCCTCATGAGATGGGGTAAAATTCAGAAAAAATCCGAAAAGGCTTGGAAAAATATGAGAACGGGGGGTCGAAACTGAAACTGCCTACTATCCAAAACTCCCCCCTTCAACAGACGGAACGCCGGTCCAGGCTTTCGGTCCTCGTACCATAACTCACTTGATCTCATACCCCCTTCTGCTAGGGTAACAGGGCACCACCTCCCTCCCCAGTACTGACCAACCTTATTCTGACGGACAGGAAGTGCCTTCCTCCCTCGACATTCCCCTTAGCGGCAAGCCTCTGACACAGGTTATAGGGTCAATACCCCGGGGCCGGCTACGTCGAACGGTCTGGTTATGCCTTCCACCCTCGGCATAACTCCACAGGTTTCAAGGTCCCCTTAGGTCACAGAGCAAAAGCTCCAGCACCGGCCTGTGTCGTCTCAGCATCGTCCTTCTAACCTACTTACCTTAACAAACAACCTTCCTCTGTTGAGAGTCCCCTTACTACCTTCCCTCCTCCAATTCTAGCTCCCCCCCTTTCCCTCCTTTTTTGAGATACCAGGGCCATTACCTGACTTCGACTAAGAAGAAACAGAAAGACAGGAAAACGAAATTCACCCACGATCCAACTCCTTCTCCGCACCGCAGAGGGAAGACTACCGCCCAGGCATTCAATCCTAACTCGCTATATCTCATACCCCCCTTGCTAGGGTGACATGACAACACCAACTGCCCCAGTACCGACCGAACTAGTTCTGACGAACAGGAAGTGTCTTCCTCCCTCGACAACTTCCTTAGCTCCACAACCCCCAAAGTTACAGGGTCACTGCCCCGGCATCAGCTACGTTGAACAAGATGGTTATGCCTTCCACCCTCGACATAGCTCCAATAGTCTCAAGCTCCCCCTGGTTACAGAGCAACTGCTTCAGCACCGACCATTGTCACCCCACCCCGCCCTTCTAATAGACCTACCACCCTAAACACCAATCCGTCCTCTGCCCGAGCACCACCCTGCTAA
>BFEA01000159.1:1426327-1440028 GCA_003427395.1 Chara braunii | reverse complement strand
TGTGTGTGTGTGTGTGTGTGTGTGTGTGTTGTCATATTCGCTATACAGTGTATACACTCAAAAAAAAAGCACGACTGTGCCGAAGACACTGTTTGGTCCGACTTTCACCGACTCATCAGGAGGTTGAACCCGGACAGTCTGCCCAGGATTTATTTGACTGATGGATAAGGACTCTCACCACATGGCCCAGAGTTAGCGACACGTGTGTGTGTGTGTGTGTGTGTGTGTGTGTGTGTTTTGATTAGCAGGAGATAATGAGGCTGGCTCCACTAGCTGGACAAAAGACAAAAGATATGGTGGCGCATCTTCCCATTTTCTGCTGGAAGATGCATTCTCATTCTATATTTGGTGAGTAGTGGAGCCAGGCGCAATCACAGTCGGTCTCGACGATCTACGGACCTCGGCCCCGTTACACTCGAAATGTAACGTATTTACCCCAATAGAATGGCCGGCCGTTATTGCTGACTCTAGACAGCTCGGTGGGCTAAGTGCAGGAATGACCGGGCGTTCTACTCGGGTGAGGACCGTAAAACGCTGTGCCTTAGATTATGAAGGTTGACGGCCGTTGATTGCGATCTGTGATGGTTGAACTCACTGCGTTCTCTGGGTTGCAGGTCTAGCTTTCTGTTGTTCTTTGAATCTGACCGTAGATCTGGAAGATCAATGGCCAGGGAGGAAAAATGGAGGCAAGTGAGAGCTCTCCCTCTCCAGGACCTGCGTCCTTCTTTTTTTTTTTTTGAAACAAGTGCACTTTCAAACTGTAAAGGCAAAAAAAACACTAATGGGCAACGAAAAAATGGCCGTAGTTCGAAAAGGCAGACATAACACTAATGGGCAATGAAGATATGGCCCAAGTTCGAAAAAGGCGAAAATATCGCCTTTTCGTAGGCCGTTTCCACGAATGCATCTGCGCAGATTATTCACTAGGTTCGTTTCTTGTTGTGCTGTCTTTTTTTTTTGGCTGCCGACACTTGATTTCGTGCCCTGCCAACGAGCAGAGCGTTTTCCACGGAGAACAGACGTGCAGACGACAAATGCATCTGGCCAGAATCCCACCTTGTTTCATCCTTTTTCTTCGTGTGTTTTTTTGTGCGTTTTTCTTACCTGCGCTTTCCACGGAGAGCTGACACTTGCAACGAGGAGGGCTCCAACTGCTCTAACGTCCACTGTACAGCAGTTGCGTTTTTTTTTCCTTTTTTATTTCGTTTTCTTGTTTTTTTTTTTTCTTTTCTGTAGAGTACCAGAAAAGAGTACAATGGGACCCAGGCTCGACAAAACTCGGCCCCATGGTTGGGCCACGGCCGAGATGTCTCGGCCACACCCCAGATTGGCCACGGCAGAGATGTCTTGGCCACACCCCAGATTGTCCATGCCCCAGATGTCTCGAGCACACCCAACCGCCGTGGCCCGACTATAGGGCTGTGTTTTTTTTTGTTTGTTTTTTTTCCCTTGCTCCGCGCGGCACGGCGCGGCGTCGCCTTTTCCAAAAAAAAAAAGAAAAAAAAAGGGGCAAGTACGTTTGTGTCACAAACGAAGTTTGAAAGGGCAAAAGAAACAATAATGGGCAATGAAAAAAAGGCCGTAGTTCGAAAAGGCAGTCATAACATTACAAGGCGGTAACATCAGGCCCCAAGTTTGAAAAGGCAGAAATATCGTTTTTCGTGGCCGCTTTTTTTTTTTTTTTTTTTTTTGCTCGCCAAGTACAAGACTTTGAGGCCCGGAATCCTCAACAAACAACCCGGTGTGACCAGGACACTAGGCTCATTGCCCAGCTTTGGTGTACCAATCAGTATAATGCAGCGTAGTCAAAGCTAGCTGTACTGTTACCATTGAGTGTTAAAAAAAAAAAAAAAAAAAAAAAAAAACGCTGTACTGTTACCATTCAGTCGAGCCCTCTGCTCTTCAACTACAACTAAAACAATTCAAAATTCAGAATTGGAAGGATAAGGAGAGGGGGGGGGGCGGCGAACCAGCTTTCCTCTCAACTCAGACAGACAGTTCTAATGAGGCCTGTGGATTTTGATTCTGGTATCCATACAAACCTGACACTCCATCCGCTAACTGCCCAAAAGGCTAACGACTTAAGCAAGAGCGGGGGGGAGGGAAAGATACTACTACCACCTCGGTCCACCTGTCTCTGCGAGCCTCCTGCGGCTATTAATTACCGAGTGTCCTGGTATTAACTATGGTTGCTGGTTCAACCAGGGGCAGAATTCCAGCTTGCATTACGAATCCACTGTAACAAGCCAGTTGGAACTCTTGCCCCGGACCCATGTTCTGAGAAACCATCTGAGGCCTTTTCCTGCCGTGCCACTATTCCTAATAATATTATTCCCATCTGCCTGAATATAGTGCCTAAGTCTTGCACAGATACTCAACTTAATCTGAGTATTGGAAGTACCTTTCTTCTGGAAGACAGCCTTGTTCCTATTGTCCCAAATTACTGAGCAAATAATTGCGCTGCATGGCATTGCCTGAACTACATAACCGCAGCCTTCTGTAGGTTGAACATTCTCTGGCAAGATACCTGTTAGGACCCAAAAACGGTCCCATTCCCAGTTCCATTCTGAGAAATCCTTCCAGTGCACCGACCACCACTCCCAAATTCTTCTTGATGCTGGACAGTCCCACCATAAGTGGGAGGTGGACTCAAACGGCCACACACAGCGCCCACAGGACAATTGGATCTCCAATCCTTTCCCCGCCAGCCAGACCGCAGAGGGCGTAACCAGCCATGACAGCAGCCACAGTATTGCAACATTCCTTTGCGATGGTAGGATCTTAAGTTGCGCCCACAGTCCTTTCATAGATGTTAAAACCATTTCTCCTGAACCGGTTAGGACGTTCTCCCGTCGTTCTGCTGCCACTACCACCGGGCGTCTGACCGGAAGTAGGAGCGCTGAAGTAGACTTCATCTGGTCCAGCGGAAGAGTGGAACCATATTGGCCTAGGCCTCTCCATCCCCATGCAGCTGTTTTTTTTTTTGTTTTGTTTTGTTTTTTGTTTTGTTTTTTTTGTTTTTAACAGCTGGATCAAGACGTTCTCAAATGGGTTGATCCAGTCGAGATATCACCATTAATCTTCCCTTCTTTCCACTGAGCTCTTGCACTCGAATCTGTTTCAGGTCTGGTACCCATGACTTCGGAGAGGCTTCAGCTACCTGCAACAGACGTTGTGTACCTTCCTGTTTCTCCCACTTCTCGCGGTTACGGTCCCCCTCCGTAGTATAAGATACTAGCTTCCAATACTCCGGTTGAGAAGAGGGGTTCCTGGCAATGTACCAGGTGCCTGGCGGATCCACCACCTCCGGTTCTAAGAGATATTTCCATGACGAAGGAATCGCCCGAATTAGCTTGTCTCTTTAAATTTCTCTCCTATGAGGTGGTAGTCTGTCAGACTACTGCGGAGGGACTCCTCTGAGTACCATTCTCTCAACAGAGGGTCCTAGAGATCCTGAATACGAAGCACTCCCTTTCTGATCCATGCATCGCCAAATGAGCCCGACTCCTTGTTCGCTTTAAACTGATTACCTTCTGAGTCAAGCACTGAAGGATTATCAAACAGGGGCTGGCTCAACACTTCCTCCTTTGTGACTGGACTGAGCCAAGTGTCCAGCTTTACTTTCCTCCATGCCTTGGTGATGTCTGACCATAGTTTCGAGTGGACTTTCCTGGAAAGGAAGGAATCCAATTGCAGGCATAACCAAACGTCTTCTTCACGTTCCAACTCTCATTCCCTACCAAGAATGTGCTCTCCCAACAGGAGCCAGTGTTCCGTACCTTCACAGTTGACTGCTTTAAGGATCCAGCTAGCTAATAGTAAGTAATTCTACCTTGCTGGGTCCCTAATTCCAAGACCTCCCTCTTCACGTGGCTGGGCAACTAATTCTCAGGCCGCTTTCGGAATGAAGCCTTCCTCTCCATCTGCATCAGGTTTCCACAAAAATTTTGTCGAGAGTCTTTTGGTAGGCGCTAAAAGGGAAGGACTCGTCAGCCGAACTGTGCCAACGTAACTCAGTAAATACATCAAGGAAGTGTTGATTGCCATAGCTCTACCAAAGAGCGAGAGATGAGGGCCAGAGCCCCAAGACTTCCTTTTTGTCACTATTCTGCTCTGTAGGATTTCTTCCTGCTTCTCCTGACATGATTCTAATGCCACCATTACCCCTAAAAACCGTTTTGCTTCTCCTCTTTTGACCCGTTTCATTCCCCAATCGGTTGCCAAGGACATAGAGTGAGGAAGGAAGTAAACTGACTTGTGCCAGTTCACAGCAGCCTCTGAGAACAACGGATATTCATCCAGCAGCTGTTTAAATGCCTCAAGTGAACACTGGTCATTACTGCTGACAGCGAAGAAGTCATCGGCCAACGCCTTGACTTTGCATTCTCCTTTCCTTAGCGCGAGGCCCACTATCTCCGGACAATGTCTGATGTTCGAGGTGATTACTTCAAATTGTAGCACGAAGAGCAAGGGTGCCAAAGGGCAACCCTGTCTCAGCGATCTTGAAAGGTGGAAAGTGTCAGACAAGAATCCGTTCACCATTACCGTCGCAGTTGCTTGGGTGTACAGTACCACCACCCATCTGCAGAAATTCTCCCCAAATCCCATATGCCGCAGCGTGGTCATCACAAAACTCCAATTGACCCTGTCGTAGGCTTTCTCTAAGTCTAAGAGCAAGACTGAGGGAGGTATGTCTTCTACTTCCACAATTTCAAGCACTTCTATCGTCGTGACGATGTTATAAAAATTTGAGCGCCCTTGCACAAAGGCTGCTTCGTCCCCGCCAACTAATTGCAGTAGATATCTGGCTAGTCTTCTAGCTAGTGCCTTAGCTAAGATCTTATTTATACAATACATTTAGCCTGAAGATTGGTCTCCAATTTCTGATTTCGTCCCTCTCTCGTTTCTTATATAACAAAGAAATCACTCCATGACACATACTGGGTGGCAAGAATTCACCAACAAGAACATTATTATAGGTTTCCAACAACACATCCCTCACTCCGGACCAGAAAAACTCATAAAACTCCACCGTCATACCGTCCGATCCTGGAGTTTTCCTTTAGCCATGACTTTGATTGCCTGGCTGATCTCTGCTTCCGTGATTCGTCTGTCTAAGTTACGGCGGCCGTCTTGTGGTAACCTCGCACCAACCAGTTCCCACAAATCCTTTAAGTGGGTTTGACCTGTGTCCAACTCGGTCTAGCTGCGTCTCGTCGTTAAGATGTCTCGAAAGTAGAGCTCTGCATAACTGCACATCTCGTTTGATGAGCTGGCCTCAAGGGCTAGCTTATCAAAGAGATGTTGTAAAGTCTTCATCTCCTTTTGCTAGAATCGGGGAAGAAGTCTTTGAAAAGTTACCTTCGTCATCCTATCACCCGTTTCGATACCCTTAACCGTCAAGATCTCCTTCCATCTTCCTGACTTAACCACTAACACTTAGAACTTATCCCAACGTTGTAGTCCACAAACTCTCTCCTTGCTCCACCAGCGTACCTCTATCGATCTTGGTGGAAACAAGGCTATAACATCTTCAGCCTCCACTACCGCTTTCTGTAGTGCTGACTCCTCTTTGTTTTCTTGGAGCGCCCGAATGCGAGAAAATACACTGAGCATGTCAGACATAAAATAGATACAGGTGTCCCACCATTCATTATCTGAAGAGAAACGTTGTTTCTTATCTATCCATGTTGTTGTTTGGTCCGTCACCCATTGTTGAACTCCCGGATCCCTAATTACCATACCATTCAGTCTAAAAATGTCTCTACCCCTCTCCGTTCCTTCACCCTATAAAAATTGCAAGGTTACAGGGTTATGATAAAAAAATAGGTAAGGTTGCGTGGACGCATCCAGTGTGTTTCCCAAAATTTTACGTCCGACTAAGAAATAGTCTAAGCGGCAGGGGGCAATCCGACGGCCCGACTCGATCTGTGACCAGTACTATGTGTAACCCGGATTGGTGGGATTAGTCAGTTTATATGGGTCTTTCCGGGTGGCAATCCGACGGCCCGACTCGATCTGTGACGAGTACTATGTGTAACCCGGATTGGTGGGATAGTGAGTCTATATGGGTCAGAAAGGTCTATTACGACCCTAATCTCCAAGGTTACATCCAGATCCTTCCCAGCCCTACCCGAACCGAACAGCGGTTTCGCATCATCTAAAGCCACGTTCCAATCCCCTGTAATAATAATATTCTCCACATCAGGGAGAATGTCCAACAACCCTTCTAGAAAATCCAACCTTTCTGCCCTTTTCACCGGTGCATAAATCGTAACAATTGTCCATTCCTCCCTGCTGTTGAGAGTTTAATCCCAGCCCACTTCCTTGTCAGATCAAAGTTGTCATCTAGGTTACGGTGGACCAGTATAGCAACACTGCCCCTGGATTCAGTGGTTGGAGCCCAAATCTGAGTCATGTCCCACCACGCACCCAAACCTGCGATCTTGTGTTCATCGAATTTAGTCTCTTGAAGGCACACAGCCTGGATCTTATTCGTATGAATCCACGACTTCAGCCTGCTCCTTTTCCTACGCTTCCGTGTATCCCCCAAAACCCGTATATTCCAAGAAGCAACCTTAACTCTATGCATTGTTAGCTCCAGCTTCCTGTCCTGATTGGATATGGAGAGTAGGGATTAGTGAACATGAAGGTGAGGGGCCATCTGTGGCTGGCTTACCCGTATCCCAGCGCTGTGTCAAATAATTGTGAAAGGCAGGAGTTGAGAGAGCTTTCAGCTTGGGTAGCTTGGTATAGATTTTGCCCAAAACCGATGCGTCAACATCTCCTAGGATTTTAATCCTCGAGAGTTCGGGGTGATCTTCCTTTGCAAGTTATTCTAAGGGAAAAAGGCATAAACCTTGACTTACTAAACGCGCCAGGGACTCCTGAGAAATCCTGACGTCAATCAACGAGGTAAAAAACTTTGCTTGAATGCCAGGTTTCTCAATAAAAATCCTCGGAGTGGGAACATCTGGGACGTTTCTTACCACAATATCGATGTTGTACAATCTCCGTGTAATGTTAACAATCTCCAGCGGCATCGGAGGGTTAGCTATCGGTTGAGATGGAAGAGTTGTAGCCGTTGGCAAAGTTGCCCACGCGAGGGTAAAGATTCCCTCCTGAGTTGCCATGAACAGAAGCGGCAAAAGATGCTTCGCCCCTCCCAGTCACTTGCTTTTGAACTCGTAGTTTGTTGTCTGCTTCTTTTACCAATAATAACATCTCCAGTTCCTTGTTGACAATATGACCTCGTTGCTTGATGTGGGGAGTGTTCTTCCTCCACTTCTTGGATTCAGAGTTCCCCCATGTCCACACTGAGCCTTCGTCATTGTTTCGTCGGAGTATTAACCATCCTCGAACCCTCTGGCTTCGAGACTTGGTCTTTGTGTTGTGCTTGAGCCGAAGAGGAGGAGGATGCCCCCTCTGTATTCACTCCTATTTGCCCCCGAATTGCTCCTGTTTCCTCTTGTTGTCTCGGTGTTGTGTTCCCGTGGTTCCCTGTAGACACATCGGTCCTTGGCGAATACACCAGATTATCTTTGAAGAGCATCTCTTGCGAGGTACCTTGAGAAAGGGCACCTCTGTTCCCCAGCGGTCCCAAAACTCCATTGTACGTAGGCTGCTTACTTCGACGGTCTTCTGAACCAGAAGAGACCTTCTTCCGTGATGCTGATTTTTGCGACCCTGCTCCCATTGAGGATCTTGCAGAGTGTCTTGACGGTGATGCCTGTCTTCTACCAAAACTGGGTCAAGGGCTGGGCGAATTGGTGTGGTGACTGCCCGCCTCACTGGAAGCCTCGCTTGGTGCCGCACTTGAAGCTGCACTTGGGGTCGGGCTATGATGTCGTACTGGACTTGAAGCACGACGACGCCTTTTATGTGTGCAGTTTTCTGCTAGGTGGAAGTGCGTTAGCCACTTTCAACTCGATGAGTTAACCCTGAAACGTAGTAAACGAGATCGAATCTTTTACCCTTGGCAAAAAATCCACAGCAATGTCCATTCTAATGTTAATTAACTGTGGGGTGCGCGCGTCACGTTCCGAGGAATAGACTTTCTGAACTGTTCCAATGGCTAACTCTACTGCTGACTCAAGGTAACGGTATGCGTCTACTGGCACGTCCAAAATTCGTATCCAAAAATAGTTTCTCGCCGCTTCACTTCTCGCCTCCTGTATCTAAACCTTGGTCATCGAAGGTTTGAAACTGATGCAATGCCATCTTCCTCGTAGCGATACGCGAGCCTCCTGTTCCTCCAACATCCACTCCACCACCTTCCTGTCTTTAGCCACGTAGGAAAGAACGTTACTCGATTCAATGCATACTCGTCCTCTGGTGATTGTTGGGTCAAACCTCGCTTCTTCCATCCAAATGTTTTCATAAGCCCTTATAACATCTTCTTTAATCTTCTTTGGAAGGTTCTTAGAACCTTCCAGGAAGACTACTGTGATTGTTCTCTCTTTCAGCCACTTTACCTTTATTTCATCCAAGGATAGATTCAAGGTAAAATGGGCATTCGACCCATCACACGGTCTTCCTCAACCCAGTAATTGGTTTGTGAAGGAGGAGGAAAGTGTTTTTGCATGTCCGCATCCTCTTCCACTCCCAATTGTGGCCGTGGCGTGGTTGTTTTCGCATCCGCTCCAACCATCCCTATGTCCCCACCCCTGGGAGGGGCAGGGTCCGTTGATCTCTGCTGTGCTCCATCTAGCTCCATTGTCGTCTCACACCCGACAAAAGTTCCGTCACTGTCTCCTTTAGCTGTGTACTAAGCACGTACACACTATCCTATCAATGGTTTCGATAATCCTTATCGGTAACCCCGGTGCCCTAACTTTATAGGCAGCACCTCCGGTTTATAAATGAGATCAAGTTATCTTATCTGTGTATCAATTGATGGAGTGTATCATGTTCCTCGTCATGTTGGATACCATAGGGCTAGCCTATCGGCACAGTAGACCCAGAAAAAATCAATACTGGGACTGTTACCCAGCTTAGGTGCAGGCCCTGGGAGACTGGGGTCTAGTAGCAGAATCGCCAAAACTGGACCGCTGCCCCGACACATCGCACCACTGGAAAAAAAAGAGGGGAAAGAAAAAAAGGGAAAAACCATCAAGACCTCTAACGCCGAACACAAACAGAGTGATCTGTTTGTTTTTTTTTTTTCCCCCTATAAAACTATGGTATATTTCAATCTTTTATCATCTTTCAAATTCTTTCAATTCACTTAGATAGGGGACCCCTCCAGAGTTTTCTTTTTCTTTGGAAATGCAGGAAATGGCCTGGCGTCCCTCACAAAAATTCCATGGTCCAATTTAAGGGCGAAACATCATCGGTCAAGCCCAAAACGGGGCCAACACACATCGCAAAACCCCACAAACAGTCGTACTATATACGCAGGTTTTAAGAATGGCAAACACTAGCCATTGTTAGTTTCTCCTGCCATCCCGAACTGTTACTAAACCCTGCTATATCACCCTGCCACCTGTGCGGCAAGGGCCAACCCCCGCAGGGCCCAACTGCAGGTGCAGACCCCACAAACCCACCCACCTCCGCACGATTCAGAGCTAATAGCTCCACAACCCGTTGTCGGTGCGAATACCCTTACAAGGGTATCCGCCTTGGTTTTTGCAGACGACAGAAAATAGTTTTGGTTTAAAGTCTAAGTATACCGTGTGAGGCGCGACTGAGTATATGGTTTACGCTGACTGAGTGGCTGATTAGAGTAGAGAGTGTGTGGGCGCGTAGACTTAAGGCGCGCGAGATCTCTTTTTATCTTTGATGACTGAAGAGCCGGCGTGGGCGCTGACCGAGTTTTATTTTTGATTAAACTAGGATTAAAAAGACTGCGTTTATCTGTGACTTGGGCATATGTGTGGAGGGCGACGTAGATAACAGTGGGATCTTTGAAGATGTTTCGGAAGGTCTGCGTGTCGTGCAGTATTGGATTATGTAAATGTCCGTCATAGCCAGTTCCAATCTTGGGCCTAGCACTATTGGTTATAGCATCAGACTTTCATCAAATAGATTCAGGGATCGAGATCGAGCGGCGACGAATCGCGCTTGGGACCTCAGCCCCCCCAAGGTGCGGTTCGGGTGCGGGTTCAATAGAGGCGAATTACCGCGCATACCCCCCATGCTACAGCGAACGAGAAACGCCCTCGGCTGGTCCACCTCTGCGATTGCAACTGATTAACTTTCGTATTGTGGACTGGTAGCTCGACGGGGATACGCCCACCGAAGGGAGGTGACAACTCCCGTAAGGTGGAGGTTAGTCGTGCCTCGCGTAGGCCCTATCCTGTCGTAGGGGCTCGCGAGAGGTATGGCTGGCGCACTCGGCCGGAGAGGGTTGCGGAAGCTCCATGTATATATCGCGATGAGGATTAAGAACCAACTCCTGCGTGACACGGCCGGGAGGGTCCCGCGCTGCCTTGTGCGGTGCCGGACCGATGCGCTCGACACCGCTCACACGACTACCAAAAAACACCAACTCCCACCACGATGCTGTTTTTGCAATCCAGTAAATCACCCTACCACCCGCACGGCAGGGGTCAACGACCCCGCTAAACCCACCCACCTCCTCGCGATTCAGGGTAATCCACTCACCCTATCTGCGTCCAGTCCGTAAAGGAGACTTTACCGCCCCCCAAATTCCCCAATGACTTCATGATAAAGCCCCTGCAGAGCAACACTCACCATACCCCCACAAAAAAGGAATGACAATGAAGATCCAAGCCTCAGACGAATACCTATCTTGATGTCTTCATGATCCAGCAGTGACACCCCACCACTCGCGGGCGGCAGGGGTCGAAGACCCCGCATACCCACCCGCCTCCTCGCAATGCAGGGTGCACCACTCCAATCTGTGTTCGCTCACAAGAAAACTTAACCGCCCACCATGATGATGTCTCCGCAGAGCGACACAGACGTATTTGTCCGACAACCTGCTTAAAAAATCATTACTACATGAAGAAAGTCAGAAATTCAGACAAAACCTAAGGTGATCTACCGAGTCGTACCGACCATAGGGAAGGCAAAACAGAAAACCAAAAATGATTAAAACTTAGACGAGGCGAATTCCCAATGGATACAAGAGAAACAAATGCCTAAAAAAATAAAAATAAATAAAAAAATCAGATGAAGTACTAGGCTACTAGCTAATTTTTCAAAACAAAAAATTACTAAAAACTAGCAAGACGCCCAGCGAATGATACCAACAAAGTACTCACGGCAGGCGAAGCACTATGAAGTGCTCTTCATCAAAACAACGCCGCAAACAAGTCTAAACTAAAGCAACCAACAAAAAGTCCCAGCCAAAACCGGAAACAAAACAAAAATTCCTACAGAAGGAAGGGAGGTCAAAGGAAGCGACCAGCAATCGTCCAATCGCAAAAACATTATGGAGAAAATTCGTAGGCGTAGCCCAAAACGGCGACAGTACACAAGAGTACCTCCGACTCTCACCAACTCAAACTCCCGCACAAAGGCAATCGTTCGAAGCCACACTCACTTTCTTTCCGTTAGAAAACAAGCCAAAATGGCAATACAAGAAGCTCCATCCAGAATCTCAAAAGTGCAGAAGTGGAAGTTGAGGCGATCTCAACTAACCAACCGGAAGCTGCCATGTTCCAACAGAGAATGAAATGGCCCACCAAATTTTGCTGCAGGCTGGCCCTGATAACCAAAAGCAGGATAATCCCTCAGCACCACCGCATCGGAGACTGAGGGGCAACGCCCCCAAATTGAATCTGTTTCATCAGGTATGTCGCCGCGCCTGGATCTCGCCAGCCGATCGCCCGGACATCAGCGCCCTGCCCTCCATAACCAGGGCCTTGGTCCCATTAGCAAAGAGCATCGGATTGAATTCCTGAATCTGGAGGTGTTTGAGGACAGGAGCAGAAAATCGAGATAGAACTGCTTTTCTGTATTTCTGCATAAAACATAGCCAGATTCAGGATTTCTATCCTATCTCCTTCCCTAGTGGGACCACGGCCCAGACTGGATTACTGACGAGTAGTCAGCCGAAACCAGTGATGGCCAGGGACCGGTCAGGGTCCCAGCAGCGTGCTCCCACTAGCGCCCCAGCACTCCTCCCCGCTACGCCATTGTCTCCCGGACATCGAGTTTTGGCTATGAAGGTTGACTGTTGTCGTCAACCCTAACTAACGCGACCCCCAGACGGGAGCAGGAGCGTCACAAGTGATCGGTTTTGGTCAAGACTGGTGCTTTGTTAAAAAAACAAAGGAAAAAAGAAAAGAAAAGAAAAGAAAAGAAAAGAAGAAGAAGAAGAAGAAGAAGAAGAAGAAGAAGAAGAAGAAGAAGAAGAAGAAGAAGAAGATTGGTGCTTGTACTTGAATTTTGCGCAAAAAAAGAAAAGAAAAAAAGAAGAGATTTGTGCTTGTGTGCCTCGTGGACTTGACAAACATCTTTAATGTATAAGGACAAATTGGCCATCCAGATGCATTTTGAATGTCCTGTTGTGGAGGTAGACTCTATGGGGCTGGCTGCACTACTCTAGACTCGTGGAAATTTTCTAGAGTCTTTCCAGAGCTGTCAGTCCTAAAATCTACGCATCGCCGCACTAGTTTAAGGGGCTTGCTGCACTACTCTCCACATGCACAAAAGACAAAAATAATGGCTGTGCATCTTTCCATGTTCTAGCGGAAGATTCACTCTCGTTTTGCACATTTCCAGAGTCACTGTGGTGCAGAGAGGCCCTTAGACTCTAGAAAAGCTAGAGTTGCTCCGTCACTTTCTGATTTCGGCCATTTCACTACAGGACAGCACCAGCCTGGGTTGTCCCTCCAGACTCAAGGCCCACTCAAGGAAAACCAAGGCATTTCAATGGTCCTCCGGAGTCCGGACCTCCCTAGAAAAAATGGCCTTTGCAGGCTGGTGCTCTAGAACAATCTAGAGTGAGAAGGGACCTACCGCTCTGACAGCTCAAGAAATGAAAAATCTAGAGCCATGATGACTCTATGGGCCTCGCTGCACTACTCTAGACTCTCGAATTTTTGAGAGTGGGACGTCGCTGCACTTACTCTCGATCGGGAAACTCTCGAAACCCGATCGAGAGCTGTCAGAAGGCATGCTATATCGCCACTCTCGAAACGTAGAGAGTCACCCGCCTGCAAAACGCAAATTCTCAAGTGTCCTCGGGAGTTGCCCGCCGACCGGCTCGTTTTTCGAGAGTGGACCTCCTGTCCGGGCGGCCAGGGTTTGGAGAGTTCATAAAGTGTAGCAGTTTATAGAGTAAGTGCAGCGAAGGCGGGAGAGTATAGCCTCTCTGACAACGCTAGACGAACTCTCGAAATATTTTGAGAGTCTAGAGTAGTGCAGCGAGGCCCTATTACTTTGCTAGAGTTGTTCTGACACCTCTAGAACAGGTATTCGAGCGCCCATTTCTTGAGTAAATGCAGCCATGCCCCGCTCAAGAAAAAGATAGAGTAGTGCAGCGAGCCCCGATGATGTGTTGATCTGCAGTTACATGTTTAACTTACAGTACGCCAAGTTTCTTTTTTTTAATTTTATTTTTTATACAAAAGAAATGAGTACTGTCATCACAGGCTGGGAAACGGGCCCAGCGTCCCTCACATCAATAACCCCGGCCAGAGCTTCTTTGCAGACCGAGTGAAGAACAATGAGTTGATGTGGTTCAGTGGTTAGTGCACCAGTTGGAAATGCACACTGTGGGTGCAAAAA
>BFEA01000159.1:1371186-1384087 GCA_003427395.1 Chara braunii | reverse complement strand
GTGTGTGTGTGTGTGTGTGTGTGTGTGTGTGTGTGTGTGAGAGAGAGAGAGAGAGAGAGAGAGAGAGAGAGAGAGAGAGAGAGAGAGAGAGATCCATTGATTGGATTCTAGCGATCCAATGGATCGATCGATTGGATAGGATGGGTCCAATCGTTCTATCATTCCAATCAAATAGATCGATTGATGTGACCTCAGGGTTTTGTCTTTGCTCTTGCTTGTTTTCACCTTTCGGCGTGGGGAAGAGAAGAACAACCATGCTGTTTCTTGTTGTGTCATTCGATGCAAATCTTTTTGTGTGACACTGTCCAAGAGAACCTCGGTGAGGATTTTTAACTATTTATTAACTCAGAGTCTGTTCCTGCATTGCTGTAAATCTTCTCCCCATGGGGCAGTTCAGAGAAGAACGATCAATTACGGACAGCCGGCCGGACGGAAGGCATCAGGGGTTATTATGGCCCTCGCTCCAGTACTTACCAAATGTGCAAAATGAGGAAAGATCTTCCGCTAGAACATGGGAAGATAGACTCCCATCTTTTTTGTTTTTTGTGCATGTGGAGAGTAGTGGAGCGAGGCCCTAACTCTGATGTTTTGCTTTGTTCTGAAACAAGAGTAATTGTTGCTGTGTTTTGCTGTCAGACTCTTTATTTACTGTGAAGACTGACAACACTCATTGCTCCCTCTGCAGAGTCTGCACACCCGTTAGAATTCGAGAGGCACTGAGAAGAAGATTAATTAATTACCACGGACCCCATGTATTTAGTGATGACAGTCATTGACAGACACACATAAATAGAGAAATGGTCTTTTTTTTTTCTTTTTTTTTTTGAACACCTCCACCAGTGTTAGTGGTGCTGGTAAGAGCAGACACCACTAGCACCTGGGGAGAGGCTCCATCTATTTTTGGGGAGCATCACCTGCTGGAAAACGGGTCCAGCGTCCCATATACAGACTGAATTTGGAGTACATCAGAGAAACAATTGTGGGAGGTTCCTGCCAGCATTGATTGCCCTGGAAACCAGGGGATTGACTGAGCAGGGCATTGGAAAAAAAAGAGGGGGGGGGACCTCTTCGCCCTGAACCCAGCGCCAGATACCTGCTCCTACACCCTAGTTCCTCCCCCCCCCTATCAGCCCCAGTCCCAACTGTCAATTCCTTTTTTTAGCGTCCCTTATACAATCAGAGAGGACTCATTATCCCTAGCATTATGTTGCAGTTGCCTGGGGTACTAGCTGTGTGGGTGTTGATGTGTGTGCTGGCGAGCTAGGACTGCCTCTTCAGCCCCCTTTTCTGGGGGCCGCCTGATTCTCTCTGTAATCACAAGTAGTGTGGCTACTCATTCTATGGATATTTTTGCCTTACAGTTGAAGTTTTTGTTTCTGCACTCTTCAGCCTCCTAGCCCTTAGCCTTCCCATCCATTCTGTCATTACTCCTCGCTCCCACTGTGTGACGAACCATCTTTTGTAATCGCGCGACTTTCTGCGCGACTTTCTGCGCGAAGCTGCCTTGGGGAAACAGGACGAGTCGGATGGGTGAGCCGTGGAGAGATGGTTCGGTCGGGCAAGTTGCATGGGTACCCTCGTTTCTTTTTGTTTTCTGTGGGAATCTGTCAGGTCGGTGTCGGGAAAGTCCCGCGCCGACAATTGGGTAACCGCGCCTTATCGAGCGCGATGGACAACGGTTGTCATGGCTTCTTTCTTGTTCTGCTATGAACACTAGGAATTTTTGGCGCGATCATCGCGCGGGAATGTCGTTTTTTGAATTTTCAACTGACGTCGAGCCCCCACGGGCTTGCGGAACTGTTTTTGGGCTTTTCAGAATTTCCTTGCAATTAGGACTTGGACTAGGAATCTAGGTACTATGAATTTTGCTGCGCCGCGCTTCTCACTCGCGCACATCTTGATGCGCTAGGAACTAGGCTCTGGCTGGATCGCGCCCTTAATCTTGTGTAACAATTGCTTTTGGCGGGCACACGATTGTAACTGTATCTTTCTTCTTTCTTGATTCCTCGTGTTTGCCCGCCTTCTTCTTCTTTGTCTTGCATGCTTAATACTCTGTTCTAATTGGCATGAACGCCTGTACGACCGGATCGATGCATGGAGTGCAGCTACGACCCCCACGCCACGGCCTGGCCATGCAGACGTAGGCACTTCCTCTCTTCTCCTCCTGACCACTTGGGCTTAATCCCGTATCTTTCGTGCAAGCATGCATGCTATAAATTTTGCAAGCGCGATTAGTTTGCTCTCTATGAACTTTGGAGTTAGCGCTATCAGTGAGGGTCGGCTAATGAGTCATCTTGAGAGGTGAGTCCCCAGAGAGTTGGGCGATCCGATGAGCTGGTGTCGGGTATGAGGGGTTTACGTGCGGGCCGCGACGGACTGTGGCGTACGGGCGAACCTCGCTTGCATGCTCGATCCAAGCGGGGTGACAACTCTGTGTTGATGCGCGGCGACGGACTGCCTGCATCGGGAAAGTGTAGAGTAGAGAGAGAGAGAGAAAGCAACTATGTGTGGGATGAGGTCTCTTCTTCGAATTATCTGTATAATTTTGATTTCTACTTTGGCCGATCTTGTTGCGGCCCTCTCGGACTTTCCTTGTAAATCGTTTTGGTTTTTTTCTTTGTCGTTTTTGCCTCGTGTGTATGCATGAAATGGATGCAAACCCTTTTCGAGTGATATTTTCGGATTTTTAGTCTTGTTCTGTGATGTTTGCTTAGTTCAAATTTCGTCACTTTCTAGTATCCACCTGCGTCGTGCAATAATCCCGGGTCTAATTAAAGACACTCGCTATGAATGTTTGGGTTTAATTGTTAGCCTTTTATCGTCATCAGATCACCGAGAATGCTATGATGCGTTGGCCCTCGATGTCAGGGCAATTGCGCCCGCCCTCCCCCCCCCCCCCCCCCTTCCCTTCTCTTTCCCTTCGTCACATGAATGGCATGGATATGAATGTAATGACTGGATCTCACCCGAAATAGTATGGGTAGGATAGTTGCATGCAGGTAGGACACAATCGATATACTGACACGAGAAACCCGAGTCTGATCCACTTTCGTTCATGTGCACGCTCGCTGCATGAGTCGACCTGGAGTCGCAGCATGCGCGCACGTCTGCATGAGTCGACCTCAATCCTGGCTCACTATAAGGGATGTGGGAGACCGAGTTCACTAGTCGGATATGGCTGTAGAAACTCCCTTTTGGGTCACCGATCGTGAGAGCCTAAGGGACCTGGAGTATCGCGAATAATGGGAGGGTGAACATCTCAGACGACGGGGAAACTTGAGAAACCCGGAATTTCCCTGTCTGACGGAGAACGACTGGCTGTGCGCGGGGGATTTTCATTGGGCCATAACTAACGATCCTAGGGGCCCAGACTATCCGGATACTAACAACACTCAATATTACATATCTCTGGGCTTCATCGTTATTAATATCAGTTTCCCTCCCTTCCATCTCCTTCTTCCATATCACCAGCTCACAGTGGTACCGTGGAATTCCATAGCTCGCAATTGGCCGCGCACATCATGCGAAGAGTGCCAACAGCACCAGGCGTATCGGACTTTGGGATTTATCCGACGAACCCGAACTGAAGCCGAGCGGCGCCGACAACCATAGTGACCCATCGGTCCACCAGATAAGGAACCGACCGTGGCGACACAACGGGCAGAGATGATAGTCCCAGTTACGGTCTTCGCGTACCATCCTACACCATTGTCCCTAAACTTGCCACCAGAGATCTCAGTTCCAACTTGAGACTCCATCCCCACTTTCCTAAAATCCTTGGCACACTCCCTTTTCGCACTTCCGGGCCCCCATCCCACTCCGATCAGGAAGTCGCGCTGGGTGTGAGGTTTGGCCGTCACAACTGTTTTTCATCCTCTATTCCTTATCTCTTTTTTCATCCCTCTCCCCCATACCATGCTAATCCCACTAGGAGGTGGGGGGAAGAAATCCGGAAATTTCTCACTCGGTCGCATTGGAATTGAGTCGTCCAACTTGGTGCAGTCATGGAAGAGGACTCTGTAGTCTCTTGTTATCCCCTTGTTGTCGTGCATCCTCCCTTGTTCCCCTTTCTCGCCCTTCCATTCCACCTTTCTTATTCTCCCTCCTGTTTCCCCCCCCCCGCCAGCTTTTATTGAATTCTTGTATCCTTCTCATTATTTCGTTCTTTGTGTATGTGCGGCTAATTTGTGATGCAACTTTTTTCCATCATATAGTTATGTTTGTAGGAATCTGTTGTTGTATCATCTCCGTAAACTCCGGCCCTCCCAGCCTCACTCCCTCCATCTCGTAGGTGCAACGGCGTCTCCAGAGTGCCCATAGTACTGCCCTGCATCCCAATTTGAACATATCGAGAGTAAACTCATGCGGTTGTTCGGTGGGCCATCTCTCAAACAATAGGGTTTTTCAGTCCCATGGCCAAGGCGTCCCTGTTCCTAGCTGATCCCAGACCCTGTCCCACCATCTCTAGAGCCAAACTGCTCCGGGCCATTGTAAAAAGATGTGTTCTAATGTTTCTGGTTTTTTCCTTTACGGGAATGCACCAAAGCAGAGATTGCACTAGGGAAGGGCGAGTCCTCTCTGTTCAAGCGTCAACCTCTTTATCAGCCAATTGCAAGGAGGCAAGATTCGCAAGTTTGCACTTGGTCAACTGGAACCATTTTAGGTTTTTTAATGATTCCTTGCTAACATTCAAGTGATTCATCCACCTCATTTTCACCTGGTACCGCATGTTGATCTTTGGCCGGAGCAGTCTGTATGATGTTTTAACAGTTATGTTATATAGTGTTCTAGTGTTTACCTTGCCCTTACCGATTGTGTTTGTCCATACCCATTCCGATGGGTCCATCAGCAGTTGAGATATCGGTGTGTCCGGAGAAAACGCCACCCATCTATCTTTCACCTGGAACACCCTAATTCTTGAAAGTTCGTCCTCCCCGAAGAACTGTACCTATTTTGGATCGGGCCTTTGGAGGAAGTTGTCATTCCCTACTGTGAATATCTCTACTACCACTGGTCCTTTTGGGTTACATCAAACCACATTATGCACCTCCCCCTGGCGGACCCAAATTGCCACCCGGTTAGATTCTTGTAGAGAGGGTCCCTTTTTGAGAATTTTCCACCAACTCAGGGGGAAATGTTCTATTATACTTTCCAGTGCTTCCTCTGGTCTATGGCCGTAGCGCAGTTTCTCGTTGAGTTGGTCCCGGCTGATCCAATCCCTCCTATCAGTATCCCAGATATCCCCTATTTTGAGGACCCCCTTTCTCACCCAACCTTTCCAGGGGGAATCCGTGCAGTGAAGGATCTGACCTCTAGAGTTCGTTAACCCTCTATTCCCAAATAGCGGCTGTCGGACTACCTCTTCTCATCTTTTTGGTTGGGGTTTGTCCACCAGAGTGAGGTTCCTCCATGTCCTTAGAAGGGTTGGCCATAGGGGGTCGTTGTGTAGATCTTCCCGTGCCTCTTGCCTCGGCTAGTTGGTGGGGGGGGTTTCTTGTCGGGATCGTCGCCTCGGGATTGGCCATTCTCTGTTTTCTAACCATGTGAGAGGGTTGATATAGGCTGGTGTTTCCGGGGCCATTCTAGAGATTTGTTCCAAGGCCAGTTCCTTCCATGGAGTGTGTGGTCAGAAATATAGACGTTTGAGCCATTGTATGGCCAATGCTTTGGCTTGTGTTGCTGGATCGATTATGACCAATCCCCCTTTCGCCTTGGGTTGAAATAGCGTCTGCCATGCAACTCCGTTGATCACATTCTGTTTTCCGTGATCACCTCGTCATAGAAACATGGTTATCTGTCTTTGGAGGGGGCGGAGGGTCTCCTTATCGAGTCCCCAAATGGCTGACCTATACCAGAGAGAGGCAAGTATTACATTGTTGATCACCAGGGTCCTACCGATTAGTGAGGTGTGTTTGTCCTTCCAGAATGCCAGATTTTACAAGGGAGCTTGAATATTCATTCATTGTTGGTTGATGGTCTGTCGTTTGCTGTCAATGAGACTCCAAAAACTCTAATTGGGGTCTCCTGAGTTATCCAGCTAACCCTTGGTTGTTCCGGGGGTCTTACTCCTTGGTGATGGATCAACCATCCGAAGGTCTTGTTTCCCCAATTAACTCTCATGTTGGATAGGGTACAAAATTTGTCCATTGTGTGCTGGACTTCTTCCCTAGACTCTCGGGTTGCGTCTACCATCAGGGTAAGGTCGTCAACAAACACTGAGCAAACCGGGATGACTTCTTTGGGGGTCGAGGATACTTGTATTCTTTTGATATCTTTGTGGGTTCTTAGGTTTTTTGCAAGCGCCTCCATAATTATAACAAAAAGGAACAGGGCCAACGGATCACCTTGTCTCACCGACCTTTGCAGGTTGATTGGCGGCGCCAGGTTGCCGTTGACGATGACACTAGTTGTTTCATTTTTATGCAGGATTTTTAACCATCGTGTGAAGCGTGGTCCAAAGTTAAGTTTTTTCCATACATCTGTTTAGAAATGTCAAGTCCACGTGATCATAAGCTTTCTCAAAATCAATCAAGATGATTGCAACGTTTCTTTTAGACTGCCTTGCTAGCTTGATCACCTCATTGACTAGAAGGATATTATCTTGGATGTTCCTGCCCTTGATGAGTCCTGTGTGGTCTGGGTGGACAATATCGCTCATTACCTTGGTCATCCGATTTGTCAGCGCTTTAGCCACCATCTTGTAGACCACCGTAAGGAGTGTGATTGGTTTGTAGTTCCTTACATTCATTGATGCCCCTTTTTTGTATAGGAGTGTTAGGACCCCTTGACCTACGAATTCCCCTGTTTGGCCTGTCTCCCACATCGCATGATAGAAGTCCATCAAGTCTTGTGAGATGTTCTCCCACATTACCTCCCTGAATTATTTCGGTAGTCCGTCAATGCCCGGGGTTTTTTCCTCTTCCATGAGCATCAATGTTATCCATACTTCTTCCTTGGTAAGAGGTTTTTCTAGGAGTTCCTTTTCTTGGTGTGTTAGTGTTTTTGTGAGGGCGTGCAGAAACTCGTTGATTTCCTCCAATTCCCACACTCAGATGTAAAGAGATTTTGGTAGAAGTCCCTTGCTATTTTCGTGCAGGCCGCTGTTAATGTGAACAACGGATCTTGGTGGACGTTTGAGTCCTCTAAGGCTTCTATAGTTGATAGTCCAAGTTTTGTCATGGCCATTGCGCAGAATCTTGTGTCCATAACTCCTTCTATGTTGTGTTTGTGAAGTTTTCCCCGAATCTTAATGCCCTGTCATCGGTGTTCCATGCGTTCTAGGATTCAAGTCTCTGGTGTCTGTATCTCGTTGGCCAATTCTGTTAGCCGTGTGGTATCACTCGTGTCGTCTTCTTGTTGCTGAAGATGTTGCAAGGTCTACGTCTTCTGCATAGCGTTGGGCTGCGAGGAGTTTCAAATACTCATTGCACTTAAGACCCAGAAATGTCAGGCCGTTGTTTAACCATAATATGTCATCCTGAATCTGATCTCTTTGTTGGCACCAGAAGACCCAGACTTCTTTCAAATAGGTTTTAAAACGGTCCATAGTTAGCAATGATGTATTGAGCTTATAGAACCCCCTCCCTTCGTCTGGCTTCTTTCGAAATGAGAAGACGGCAAGGCACATTGCATGATCCAGACCGGGGTGGGGGTTGCGGCCCGCGGGGGAATATTTCTGCCATTTGCAGGGCCCCTTGCATCTCTTCCGAGATTAAGTTTAGATCTATGCGTGATTTGGATATCTTCTTTGTCTGACTTTTGCGGAAACAAGTAAACTTGCGTTTGGAGGGGAATGCCTGCTTGTACGTGTCAATGATGTGGGGAGTTTGGGTTAGATTTGCAACAATCCTCTCATCGTTCTCCACGTAAAAAGGGCAGGGTGATGGGATCTTCCATTTATCCAACCATCAGTCAGGAGCGACATTGAAGTCCCCCACTAGAACACCGGGATGCATGTCAGGAGTTTTGTTTTCAGTGTTTCGAAGAAGGTGTGTCGTTCCCTGGGGTCATTTGGGCCATGGACATTTAGTAGGCTGACAACCTCTATTTCCAACATTGCAAGTATGTACACCCATCTCCCATTTTCCTGGTCTCCCTCCCAGTTGAGCATTTCTACTCTTGATCCCGGGGGCCAACCATATGGCCACTCCTCCACTGCCTGGTTTTGGGGCGTGGGCTCGGTATGCCTGGTATGGCCATATCTCATTGTGCATATGGTTGTGTTCGGGGTTGTCTGCCATGTGGGTTTCCTGTAAACATACAACATCAAGCCAGTCTCTCCCTTCCAACCCTCTCAAAAGTTTCATGATCGTCCGCCGCTCAGTCTGCTTTGCAGATGCCAGTCCATTTACATTTAGCGAGCGTAGTTCCAGGTCAGTTGTCCTCTTGCCGAGTTTCCATTGTTTGTTTTTATTGTATAGTGCGTCAACCATATTTATTTCGTTCATTTCATTCATTCATTATTCTTTGGGAGTTTTTTTTTTTTTTTTNTTTTTTTTTTTTTTTTTTTTTTTTTTTTTTTTTTTTTTTAACGGTAACCATATCTCCTTGTCCAGCAGCTGTAGGGTGTCGTTTACCAATAACTTTGTTAAGATAAATCTGATGTCAACTTCTGACCAGGGATCGCTAGCTTTGATCTTAAGTCGCTGCAAGTCCATTAGCATCTCTTGGTTGAACCAGCGAAGACCCTCCACCTTTGCTTGATCATATCTAAGGTAAATATCCCTAACCTACAGTTTGTGTTCGCCATATAAGATCACCAAAGAGGAGGAAACACCCTGTGGGAGCTGCTCCTGGTTCAGTTGAGCTATGTCCGACTTTAAAAGTGTTGGACCACCAGTGACCTCCCCATGCAGTGAGCGAGAGGAGAAGGGAGAACTGACCTTTGACCGTGATTTCCCTGTGTGTTGCTCCAGGAGGTACTGAAAGACCTACCTCCCAGGTGTCGGATTTGCATCTTACTGGTACCAGCACCAGCCCCTTATCCAGTGGCATCACCTTTCCTGCTTTGTCAAGTAGGTGCCGGATTTTTGACGCTTGCTTGTGAGATCCTGGTCCGGGGGTTTTGGGACGGGGGGGGGGGGGGGGGGGGTCTATGTCTTTTCCGGTCCTTGTTGTACGGCCGCTTCTGGTTTCCAAGCGGCCATTGCCAGACATAAACCTTCCTCTTCCTTCTCTGACACGTTCAATGGTTCATTCTCCGCCTTTCCTCTGGGTTCCTCCTGTTTTTTTCTTTTTTTTTTCCTGCGATCCCCCTCCTCCCTCCTCCTCCTCTCTGTGCCCTCCTCCGCCTCCTTACCCTCCCTCTGCCCTCCTCCGTCGTCCTTTTCCTTTTTTCCTGTTTTTCTCTCTCCCCTTTTTTTCTGTTTGCTTCTCTATCATCAATTGTGTCACCTGTTTTCTGGCTTCCACCTTCGGCCATTTCCTCCTTGTCGCTGGCCTTTACAGTCTTTCCCTTTCTTTCTTCTTCCCATTCCTCTTCTTTCTTTTCTTTTTCTCTCCTTTCTCCATTCTCTTTTTTCTCTCCTTGGTGGAACTTTTTTGCTTCTACCATACTTCTTTCCTTGTGAGTCTTACTGTCCATTTCGTTATCCCCCCTTTCTGGGTGACCTTTGTCAGTTCCTCCAATTGCGGTGTCCCCAACTTGTTCTTTTGGAGTAGCCTCATTTAATCAAGCCTCCTCAAGGTTTTCATTCCCCTTGGGTCGGGGGGTTTTGGTCCGGATGTCACCTTTCTCTTCCGAGGTGGTACTGCTCTCAGGTGGTTGGAAGCGGTTAAGTACAATGGTGAGGAGTTTTTGGCATATTTCCTGTCAGTCAACTCCTTCAAGAAGTCCATTCAGTAGGGCTGTTTGGAGACTTCCACTATTTTAGAGAAGGGGGATAGAGGCCCTGTACATGTCCCAGAACTCTTCGTTTTTGTCTCCGTATTTGATTTGCAGGTTTTCCATCAGCCATTCTGCCAATTGTTTCAATCTGTCTGTGTGGTTGTTGGCTGTTGTGTTGTCTTCTGCGTTATCCTGCATGGTCTGTTCTTCCCCGTTTTCAATGCTTCTTCCATCTCTATTTTTGGGGGTACGGGTGGGGGGGGAGCTCCCGGAATAACTTCCACTTCCATCGAAACGGGTCTAAATGCCTTCTCAAACACATCCTCTTTCTCGTTACCGTTCCTCGTTGAGGGTTGTCCTTTATCTCGGGTGTGTCTCCCTGTTCAGGTTCCTTCCTTCTTAGATCTTGCCATTGCCTGGTAACCCCTCCCTCTCCCTGGCTGCTTCGCCGACCTCCCATTGGCAGGAAGTCCCCTGCCGCCGGTCCCATTGTTACTTGCTTTTGCTTTTTTTTTTACACCCCCCTGTTGCGGTTGAGGCTGACCTGATTGTTTGTTTCTTGAGGGAGTTGCAACTCCCCCTTGTTGGGGAGTCTGCTCCCTTGCTCCCGGGGATCTTGCTAGGCGCGTTGCTCTTGTTCTTGATTTATTTCCAGTTACTCCCTGCAGGGGTATCCAGTAGTTCGGTGATTTGGTGACCCTGCATTGATCTTCCATGCCCTCCCACGTCCACCCCTTGGTCTATCCCTTTTGATCCAGGTCTTCTAGGTACACCCAACCGTCATGGCCTGGATCAACTATGTACCACCTGTTCGACCCTGCAGGGGTCCCGTTGAAGCCTATCTTCTGCTGGGCGCCTGTTATTCGGATGCAGGAGACATGTCGATTCTGTGCACAGGTGACCGTACGCTCTGCACTTAAAACACCAAGGTCTAAACTTGTGCGCTGTCACAGTGTGGATTTGGTAGATCTTCCCTCCCATCTTACATGGGATTATACCATTAATGGAAAAAGGTTGGTCTCTGGGAAGATCCAGGGTTAACGTGACATAGTCATCCCTTTTTGCCACATATAATGAAAGCGGGTCTACGAAGTCAACTATCGTGTATTGTTGTTCGAGGTCATGGATGAAGGTAGCCTGCACTTCCACTGGGATATGCCTCAGTTCAACCAAAAGTAGTCTTTCATCATTTGTTCTTCTTTTTCCTTGGGGGTGAGCTTTTTGGGTTGTCATGGATATATGCGTACCTCCGATCTCTCCCATCGGAGCCTCTTCCACCCGTCCATCCGTTGTTTATCCTGGGTGAACAGACTTAGGATTGTGAAGACGGTTGATGAAAGAGGTTGTATAAGGAAAAATTCCTGAAAGGTCTCCGGGTTGCCTTTCATTTCTTCTAATCTTTTGCAGATCCACCTTATTTTATCGTTCACAAATTTTTTTGTGTCGCTTCCCCCTGGAACAACCAGTTGCGGCCGTGTTTTGTATATACTCGGTCCCTTGCTTCCAGTTTCGACCGGGTATGTTCTTATCATGGTCTTTCGGCCTCCCTGATCAACCATTTGATTTTCGGAGGGGAGGAGGAAGAGTGTGAGGAAGTACGCCCTTGCGGATGATAGGTTTTTTAAGGGCACTTTTCGGTCTTCTATCGTACCCTGTTGCGAGTCCGTTGCTGGTCTTTTTATGGACAAGGATTTGTCTTGTATTGTATTTCTCACCCGTTGTGCCCACAAGGTGTTCGCATCCCCTGCTGTCTATTTACCTTTTTCACTTTCATGGTTCTTTTTTTGGTTTTCTACTTCCTCCTTTTTTTTCCTCCTCCGTCAACATCTCGTCCTCTTCCTCGCCTTTCTCCATCATCTCAACTTTTGTTCCTTCTTCCCCTTTTAATCCCATCGCTTGATCTTGCCGGTGGGTCTCGTCTTTCGCTTCCTTTCCCCTTTCCCCCTCCACTCTCATCTCCTGGTTCTGTCGGACGAAAAACATCTCATTTGTTACTGTTCCTGCTGGGGTTCCTTCGTTGTTTGGGGTTACTGGTGTATCACTTGTGGGGGCGGGGCGGATCGCCTAAGTCAGTGATGTTATTTTTTTCCTGATTCATCGGCCGTTCATATGGATTTATGTATAGTTGTCTACTCAGGGTGTGTCTCATGGACCTCTGGTAGAAAATTAACGAACTCGTTCCCTTCGCTTTTCCATATTTCATTTCCATCGTGCTGTCAATTTTGTAAGGTTTTTTTTTTTTTTTGCTGGCTTGGGGGTTCCCCGGGTTATCCAAGGGCGGTGGGAGAGAGACCGGATCTGGTCGGGATGGGAGGTGGGGGGGAAGGGGGGGGGAAGCACGTGCATGTTCTTCCTCGTTCTATCGTTTCTCCTTCGCCGTTCCCCTACTTCGGTGTTTTCATATGTCTGTTTTTGTCCTCCCTTTTTACAACCTCCTGATCTTCGTCGTTTCGTCGTTCCTTCATCGTCGGTCACCCGTTTCAGCGTTTTTTTATTACCCGTTTCTGCCACCCCTTCCTGCTCTCCTTCGTCCTTAGTCCCTGTTGTTGCTTCCACTCCCCCCTTGGACTTCCCTTTCCGCCGTCTTACCAAAGTTTGGGCGTCCTGCCCTTCGCCAATCTTCCGTTTCTTATTCCTTCTTCGTTTCTGTTTTCGCTGTCGTCCACCCTTTTCCTCCTCCTTCCCCTTCCCGCTGTCTTACCAAAGTTTGGCGTCCTACCCTTCGCCAAACTTTCGTTTCTTATTCCTTCTTCGTTTCTTTCTTCGCTGTTATCCACCCTTTTCCTCCTTCCACCTCCTTTCGATCACCCCTTATCACTTCACTCTCTGCGTTTTGGTCTAATTATCTTTTTAAGAAATAGGAAGAAAAGGACCAACTGGCCGAGCTCGGTTGTGACACCAATGAACTGTTGACATACGGACTTGAGTTCGAAGTTCAACGGAGTCACATCATGACTCACATGGTGTGGAGATAACTCTTGATTTACCTGGGGCCGGTAAGTTCAAAGTTGATATCTCAGAATTTAAACAGAAACGAACCGTCATCTCCGGTCTTCAATTGTGTCTCGGGGGGGG
>BFEA01000159.1:1357035-1370875 GCA_003427395.1 Chara braunii | reverse complement strand
GTTTGGACGCCCCGAGAAGCTCCCAGGTAGTCTGAGTGCGCACATATTCCCTCCTTACCCAGCCACCGCGATCATGCCCCGGCAGGAGATGAATTTGTCGTCTTTCCACCAATCAATACCACGGTCATTATAAAAGACCGTGCGTTTTGCGGTCCACTTGTAGTCTAGACATTGCAATAAAAACCGAATGTGCGTTCTACTTATTCCCACATTCGCTTGGAATTGCTAGTTCTGTCATTCAGAGTTCGAACCATGATTAATCTACCTGCATATTTCAGTTTCCTACTCTTGGAGAATAAAAATCTAGATTATGAAGCAACAACCATTTCAACTGTATGGATGTAACTTCTCTTTGGGGGAAGCAATCATTCAAACTAAGACGCGCACACTACGAACCCTTGGTTTATTACTAACGCTAACTTAAAGTCAATCGACTCGCATACTACTCACACACTAACCATTCAAATGAGCTCCAAGGATGGGCATCATGCCCCAGTGGCATGTGCACCCTCTAAGAGTTTGTTTGAATCGGTACTCCCGCCAAATAGAAAGCACGAGAATTATAGCTGTATTTTTTTTGTAGGCAGCTTCCAAAACAGTGTCATAAATTGAATCGGTACTTCCCCCAAATATTTGCCCAAGTCCTATTTGGAGAAAGTACCCATTCAAACAAAATACCATGCCCAAGTCCTATTCAAGGGGACACGCTATCAACTTGAATGCGAACTCCACCGCCCACCTCCGCAGACTCAGAAACAAAGTCATTAGAATGTGGATGATTAGATAGCGGAGCCTTGATTGTCATTGATAACCCCAATCGACTTGGCCTTATTCAAATGCTCTAACGCTCAACTTGGCTCTGCACAAAGTTCGTAAGAGACTGTTATGTTTCGAATCGCACTCCTGTTTGTTTATTTTTGGGAGTACGGTCAAGATACGGACTGGACACAACTACCCATGCGGATGGGGCATCATCACACAAAATCACAACAATCGGTAATCAATCATTAAGAGCTTTCGAAGAAAAACATACGGTAGAAAATTTGAGAATGCCAATGTTCATGGAGGCAAACTTTTTTTCGTAACTCTCCTAATATATCTATGTCGAAACATTGTCGTTGCCTGCCCTTCCACAGTCAGGCAAGCAAAGGACTCGTTCGCTCTCCGTACAAATACCGTACAAATACACCTACCTTTTTTTTCAGTCCACAACATTTTTCTTTTTTCTTCTGTCTTCTTTTTTCTTTCTTTCATTCTTTTACCATTTTCCCTCTGTTCTTAAATTATTACTATACCTTTCTTCGTGATCATCTGTTAGGTGAGAAACTCTTGGCGAACCGGATTGACTACTTAACGGTCAGCGACTAATGAGCACTGGGGAGARGGGGGGGGGRGAGGGGGGGAAGGTTGGGGGGAAAAGAAGAAATAATAGAGGCGAAATTGAATATGATTCCACCGTGGTTTCTCCACTCATCGGGCTTCATGTTTATCTTTACCCGCAATCATTATGGTGATAGTGCACGGTGATTGAATGATTGATGGAACGATCAATTGAGTGAAAGATAAATCGGTTGATTAACTGATCCGTTATTGCTACTTGGGGGATTCTCTCCTTCCATCGCATGCTCCTTGTAGACCACATTTTCCTCCTTGTCTCTAAGCGGTTTTGTCATCCCCCTGGTCCTCGGACCTTGCCAGCTCCTCCTCCTCGTGGTCCCTTCTCCTCTTCTTGCTCTTGCCTCTTTGGCCCCTCCCAGCATCCTCCCCCCTCGACTAACATCTTTCTTCCCCATTGATAACAGTGCACGCCTCACACGTTTCTATATGCACACAAACACTACTACATTCCTTGTTTTCGGTAAGGGAGTTTTCTCTCTCTCTCTCTCTCTCTCTCTCTCTCTCTCTCTCTCTGAGTTCCCGCCGCGATAGCACGTGATTGATTGATTGAATATAGTTATTTTGTTTTTCAAAAAGGGCGTCCGGGCAGTAGATGAATGCGCGGGTGGGGGCAGGGGGAGGGGAGGGGAGGAAGGAAAAAGGAGGGATGGGAGAAGGTGGGGAAGGGGAGACCAGACTCTCTCTCTCTCTCTCTCTCTGAGTTCCCGCCGCAACAACACGTGATTGATTGATTGAATATAGTTATTTTGTTTTTCAAAATGGGTGTCCGGGCAGTAGATGAACGCGCGGGTGGGGGCGGGGGGAGGGGAGGGGAGAAAGGAAAAAAGAGGAATGGAAGAAGGTGGGGGAGAGGAAACCAGTCTCTCTCTCTCTCTCTCTCTCTCTCTCTCTCTCTCTCTCTCTCTCTCTCTCTCTCTCTCTCTCTTCAATGTTGTCTCAAGGGGATAGCCCCGTTGGACCCTCAACCCCCCAGACTTTCTCAAGCCGCTTCAATGCTTCCACCGTGTCGCTCACTCGCCTTGATTCCCGGATCTGCAGCATGGAAGTCAAGCACCGTAACCAATAATGTTAGGCCCAAGGTTGGTACTGGCACTAGCAGAAACCAATATAAACAGTGTCGCGTGGTGGGCCTACTGAAATACACCAAGGCCACACCTTTGCCTATCGGTTGAACCAACGCCCGCCAAGGTCCTGTGTCTATCGCGCAGAGACCCGATCCGTGTTTTACTTCATTGCTTACTTTGTTTACCATATAAAGGCCGCACCGCCATTGAAATCGACCTTCGCCCAAGCGCACGGGCATTACGGTCAAACATACAAACCAAAGAAGAAAATCACTTAGCCCTAACTTAATCAAAGTGAAAAAGTTGGCTTGCATATGCGAAGGCTCTGTAACATCAATAAGAAAACATCATGCGCACCTTAAAACTGTGCGCCCACGCACTGAGTCACTCTATTTTTAGTCAAAACATCTTACCAGCCTAAAAGTAAATGCTAACGTGACTCGCGTGATATACTTAATTTTTGAGTCAAAACTTATTTTCTGTCACTTTCAAAACCCAAGGTGGATACCTTTGTAAGGGTATTCACACCGATAAAGGTGGCACATGAGGTTAAAACCCTCAAGACCACAGCAAGCCCCGGGGGGGGGGGTCACCCACCAATTGCAGCAGCTCTTCCGGAGTTCAGGTGGGGTTTTGGAGGCAGGGAACACACATGTATAACCACCTGCGTGCATGTGATCCCCCCCCCTAGCTGTACGATTTTCTGTCTGCCTGCAAGTATGATTAAGATAATTTATTATTTTTCTTATTATTTTATTTTATTTCTATTTCGGGACTTTTAACATGAAAAACATGAATAAATTATATGTAAAATTCTGCGTGAGAGGTATACCACGCGCGCACGGTCGGAGTGGTGACTGATTCTTTTTCAAACTCTGAAGAAAAATCCTGCGTGACACGACCGTGAGGTTCAGCGCTTCCAGCAGGGTGCGGGACCGCCTCGCGCGACAACGCGACCGGGAGTGGGTGCAGCATCAGGAGCAGAGCAGGCGTGGGGTCGAGGGTGGGGAGTGCATGATCGGGATGGGGGGAAATGGGATCAAGCGGGGGTAGAGGGAGGAGTGGGGAGAGAATGGGGGGAAAGAGCGGGATCGGGATCTGTGGTGGGGGAGAATCAGGGTCAGAGGGTGCGTGCACATACGCGCGATCAGTGACGGAAAGCAGATTAGGAGGGATCGGGGGAATCGAGACCAGGAGTGGAAGAGGGAGGTCGGGATCGAGAGAGAAGGGGGGTGGGGGGGGATCAAAGCGGGCAGGTGGTGAGGTGGAGATCGAGATCGGAGGGCAGTGGGAGATGGAACAGCGGGGGGGGAAGGCGGGGTTGGAGCGAGGTGCTCGCGGTGGGGGGGACTCGGGGGAGAGTCGAGGGGAAGTTGGAGTTGAGGGCGGACAGGTGCGTGGGGGAAGGAGGGGGGCAAAATCGGGAGCAGAGCGCAACGGTCGGGAATGAAATCGGCTAGGGGGGGATCGAGATCGAGGTGGGAAGTGGGAATCAGGGCGCAGCTGGAATGGGTGGGGGAAAGTAGGGTGCGGGTATTGGAGGGGAGTCAGGATAGCGGGGTAGCGGGGGGAAGAACGCAGGGAGGGGGGGGGGGATGAGATCGGGATAGCGGGCTACTAGTAAGGAGTTAAGATCATGAAGGGTGGGAAGTCTGGATCGAGATTTGCAGGGCGACACGAGACGAGGGAGATGGGGGAAAGTGGGGAGCAGGAGGGGGGAAGGACAGGCTGACATGGCAGGAGGTCACCTGTCCACGTGTCAATGATCCTACCTGAGGTTCATCTACAGAAAACTTGTTATGGCTGCTCCTTCCTCAAAGTGATAAGGTTCAATGAACTTCTCACAGGCCCGCTAGCGGCAAGCGGCCAAGATGGCCGCGCTCCAAGCACTTCGTCAGGCCGTGCAATCGGTAAGAGCGATGGGCAAAGGTCGAAGGTCGCGTTGGAGCTGCACCATGAGCGACACCAGATGTGCGTCGCAGTCTATAGGAGACAACAACAGCACTGTCGCAGATGAGCAGCGCCGTCGTGGAGGTCGCCGAGGGGAAAGGTGCCAACTTGGATGAAGAACGTGCCTGGTCGTGTTGACGGACTAGGTGCAATTGCGACAAAGAACATAGAGAAAGTTATCTATGAGCACGGGATAGTGAGAGTGGGAGGGAGGGAGGGAGCATAGGTTCAGAGCTCTGCTTCGATACCAATGTGGCACATGTGTGTAGGGCACGTGCGGGGAGAGAGAGAGAGAGAGAGAGAGAGAGAGAGAGAGAGAGAGAGAGAGAGAGAGAGAGAGAGAGAGAGAGAGAGAGAGAGAGAGAGAGNAGAGAGAGAGAGAGAGAGAGAGAGAGAGAGAGAGAGAGAGAGAGAGAGAGAGAGAGAGAGAGAGAGAGAGGGGTGGACATACACAAGAAGCAGCAGCTGAGTGAAGGTCCAATCCGACCGAATGAATGAACGAGCAGCCAAGAATGAACTGAACCAAAACTCGCCCACCTTGGTCTAGGCCGAAGTGATATATCGGCCCCTAGGACTGAGGTGGACCGAGGAACAATGAAGGAGAGGAGGGAGGAACAGGGGGGAATGTACCTCGGGACTATAAGTTATCTTTTCAGGACTGGGTGACAATCACCCCGGATATTCCATTGAGGCTCGCAACGGACTTCCCAGATCCCTTTGCCCGTCACCCGCTTGCCCTTATGGAAGTAGAGCCAGGAGCACCCTCCATGCCCGAACTTAGGAACAACGGGACGCTGCACCCGGTTTTCAGCCCTTGGTTGCGCATGCATTGTTCACACCCTGTATCTATCATGTTTGGGACACTGAAATCAGTTTCCAGCAGCCGATGTATTGTGGGACGCTGGACACTCTATCCAGCAGGTGTTGCTCCCCACCAATAGATTGGAGCACGGGCTGGTCTACTCAAAGGGACTGCTCGTATCGCCCCCCCTAGCAGGACTGATGGTTCAAGGTTGAACTGCAAAAAGAAAAAAGAAAAAAAAGAAAAACATGGACCTAGGTTGGAACCGCAAAATTTCAGTTATAACTAACTGTCGGAATGCACAACTGATGGACATACCCAGACAAACTTATGGGCATACCTTGGACTAAGGTGGACCAGCCAAATTATTCATATACCCTACTACCGGATGGCTATGCTCGCAGCCAGCCGCCGATGAGCCACAAGGGTCCATGTGGTGGGCATGAGCATAATTTTGTGGTTGCCATCCAAGGGACACCCCTGGATGTGGGTACACCCGCAATTTTGCGAGGCCGTTTCTGGGCATGGGCACAATTTTATTGTCGGGAAATCAAGGCCTGCAGGACCGGGTATGCCTAGTATTGCCTACAATTTCGCACCGAGGAAAGTCCGGTACTATACAAAGTTGAATGGGTCCAGGTATAGATGCAACTAGGGCGCTGCCACTGGGTATAGCAGGCGGTACAGATGCAATCTGTTCTTTTTTTTTCTTTTTTTTTTGTTAAACAAAATCAGTCTCTTTGTATGACTTGAAATCGATTCGGGGTCGGGGATCCCCACAATTCGACCCGGAAAATTACTAGCAGCCTCAGGCAGCTTAGCTTACGCTTTAGAGGGAGAGTCCTTAACTAGGAACAGATCCGGTCCTGAGGACCTCTGTCCTGCAGTCTCCTCTCTGAGCAGCATTAAGAAACATACCTGCAAGGCCCATTAAAAAATCCTCACAAACCAATAAACCCAGCCTACAAAATACTAACATGTCCTCCCCCACTCCTAACCTTTCATCGACTATGGCTACCTCCCACTACTACTCCTATTGTGCACCCCACCTCTGTCTACCTATTTTACCTATCTAATGTGATAGCCTTCGCATTCCAATTCTAGTTAACCACCTAACTCAATGGATATGAAGTGAGACACTCCCTCCTCCTTCGGGTCCCCCTGCCTGTCTCCTGCGACCCCCTAAGACCTCTTATCCGAGTATCCAGGATCCTTCTCCTTTTGTTCACAAATCTTTGTAGGACCACTGGTCCAGTTCAATCCAATCCTCTGTAATCTTTGCCATATGCTAATTCCAGCACCATGTCTCCTTGAACTAGATTAAGTCAGACTCCCGATTTCTTGTCTTGTTTACTTTCCTCTGCCAATCTCCATGATTGATCTCTGTAGCAGCTTCACAAAGGTTCTCTGTGTTTATTCATTTGTTCATTTTGTGCCATTGAACACTTTATCGTTCCTTTCCTGCCAGATTACTGTGAAACCTACTGCCATCGTCACCTATGCAACGTATCCCCATCCCTTTACCATACTGTTGCCTTCGTGTACTCCCCCTAAGAAACACCATTCTCTCGTCCACGGGAAAGCTCCTTTTGTACATCTTTCCCAAAACCGTTTCCACCAGACCCAAATCCTGCTTGAAGCAGGGCAGTGCCACCAGAGGTGGACTGTGGACTCAAAAACCCACTCACATCTCACACATTTTAAGTATAACTTCATCCCATGTTTTGCCAACCAGATTGCAGAGGGCGTCGCAATCAGTGATACTAACCACAATATAGAGGTTTGTCGTTGACAAGGAATCAATTTCAACTGTTCCCAGCATTTTTTAAGAGCCCTTCCAATCAGCTCCGGCTCCAGTGGGAGCTATTGTGCCCATCTTGCTCTTGCAATGACTTCAGGGTGCTTTGTGGGAATGATGCACTTATACCCAACCTTCAAAGAATAGTTGAATAAACACACGTTATCGGCCCCCCTACCCAATGCCCTCCATTCCCATGCCTTTGGGTCGAGTTTCAGTTTAGAAAATGGTTTCTCGTTGGCTATAAGTACCATATCCTGCCTCCTCCCTTCTTGCTCCGTAGTTATCACACGTACTTGAGACAGTGCGCCACCCAGCCTGGGCTGGGTGTCTTCTTCAGCTGAACTCAACTGACCTGAAGCTGAGTAGGTCCACTTCTGAAACACTCGTTTTCCATCCACTTGCGTTGATTTGAGTTCCCAAAGGTTGGTTGTCTCTTCTTCATGTTGGATATACCATGTACACGGTGGGTCAATTGTCTGTGGAGACAATATAATGACTTTCCACTCCTCTGTTATTGCTTCTATCACTGCTGCTCTCTTCCTTTCCACATATCGTAACTGTCCTAGCTTCTCCCTTAGTTCCTCCTCTGTTTTCCAGTCTTCTGCAAACCCGTCCCAGAGGTCTCTAACCCGCAGAGCACCTCTCTCTATCAAAGCCCTACCAAAGCTCTGGGCTTGGGAGTCCGCCTTGAACCAGAGCCCATTCCTCGCCCTTATTGGTGGATACTCAAATATGGGTTGAGCCAAAACTTCTACTTTCGTTGTCGGAGATGTCCACACATTCGGACACAGCTTCCTCCACACCTGAATGATAGCTGCCCATAAGGGGACTCTTTTGTGTTGGTACGAAGACAGAAACAAACACATCCAAACGTCCTCTGTTCTCGACAGGTTCCAGTCACTAGCCAATGTGGACTCCGCCAAGTACACCCAGTGTTGTGCAGGGTCTTCCAAGCATGCCCGTATTATCCATTTAATCAGCATCGCTTCATTCTGCGTGTTTGGGTCAACCATTCCCAGACCACCTTCCTCTCGTGGTAAGCATAGCATCTCCCATGCCACTTTAGAGATGAAAGCATCCTGATCACCCGCGAAAGGTTTCCAAATGAACCTCGCTGCTCGTTTTCTTATAAGCTTATACGTGCAATCCCCTATACGCCTCACTGTTCCCACGAACCAAAGCAATGCAAAGAGGGCTCCGTTTAGCACCAACGACCTGTCGACCAAGGACAAGCAGGGAGCTCTACCCCACATGTTCATTCTTTGAAGAGTCTCAGATTTCTGGAGGAGCAGGTCATCATGTACGTTGCACAATCCATTAGGGATATTTGAACCCCTAAGAATCTTTCTGAAATATTTTTCTCTATTATCTTCATCCCCTACTCCACCGCTGACTCGTAGTGATCTGGGAGTAGATATACTGACCTGTGCCAATTAATGGTCGCTTCTGACAATGTAGAGTACTCGTCCAGGCAATTCTTCAGTGCCGCCATCGATTCCTGTGTGTTCTCTGACACTGCAAATAGGTCGTCCGCTAACGCCTTCACCTTGAAGGATGTTGTTGCTACTGGCATACCTCTGATTTGTGGATGTTCCCATATATTGTTCAAGACCACCGCAAACTGGACTGCGAACAACAATGGTGTCAGCGGGCATCCCTGCGGGACCCTGCCTCAACGACCTTGTGAGTGGAACTCCTCTGATTGCTTCCCGTTAATCATCACAACTACAGTGAAGTAGGCATATAGCGTCTTAACCCATGTAATGAAGTTTCGGTCGAAGTCCATCCATTTGAGCGTCGTAAGGACATACGACCAATTAACCCGGTCGTATGCTTTCTCCAGGTCTAACTGGAGCACCATGATATCCCCCGAACTGTTTCCAACGTCTCAATGGTTGTAATGATGTTGTCGAAGACTGACCTTCCTCTAACGAACGCCGCCTGATCTGCTTTTACTAGCTCCGACAGGTATCAACCTAGTCTTTTTGCCAAGATTTAATATGAAACGTTTAACAGTGACACTGACCTCCAATTCCTGGTCTCATTCCTATCTCTTTTTTTTAATGGGACAAAGATTACCTCCCTAAACATGCTAATGGATAACCTTCTTCCCTCCAACACTTGGTTGTAAATTTTCACAAGACGAGTTTCAATAAAGTGCCACAACTCCAAAAACAACTCTGTTGGCAAGCCATCACACCCAGGTGCCTTACCCTTAGCCATCACTTTTAGAGCTTCTAGTGCTTCAACTTCTGTCACAGGCCGGTCCAGATCCAACTTCCCTGGTCCTAAGATTTTGATCGAAGAGTTTCTCCAGTGGTTGTTTCCCTCTTGTAAGTCCTCAGTGATAGCAGACCCCTGTGTACGCGATGTGAGAATGTCCCTGTAATAGAGTGCAACGTAGTTACAGAGCTCTGTCAGCTCTTTAGATGTGGTTGCTCTGCTGTCGTACGGGTGTTGGAGTTCCGTCATTGGCACTGACACTCTGTTTGGTAATAATCTTTGAAATGATTCTCGAGTCATTCGATCGTAGACTACAACTCCTTCACCTTCAGTCTTTCCGCCCAGACCTCCGACTTCTTTACTTGCATTTCGTCCCAATCTTTTAGCAGTGTGGCTCTTTCCTTTTCCCACATCAATCGTGAAATGGGGTGTTCCTCCATCCTCGCTTCTGCGTACTTGATCTTCTTCCTCAAGGTATCTTCCTGTTTCCTCCTCTCAAATGTCAGTATTCGTGAGAATACGCTCTATAAATTCGAAAAAATCGTGATCGCAACATCCCACCATCCCACCAGCGAAGTGTACAGTGGTTGCGCATCTTGTCAGTCTGTCCATAACTGCCCCATCCACTCTTTTAACCCCGGATCTTCCAAGTTTTGCACGTTAAACCTGAAGAACCCCTTACTCCTTACTATTGCACTCGTTGTCAGACTTATGCTAATTGGTTTGTGGTCGGTCATCGAATGTGTATTAACTTTGACTGAACTCACCCTTTCCCATAACTCCAATGATATCAGGAAGTAGTCCAACCTTCAGCTGATTACTCCCAATTCTCCGATTACTCTGATTACTCTCATACCTCCTTTCCCATAACTCCGATGATACCAGGAAGTAGTCCAACGGACTCCAACCACGTGTAGCTCTGCCTATCGGGATTACTTAGTCTGTAAGGATCTATCAAATCCAATCCTGACATCAGGCCTAACAGTGCCTCCTTGTCTGCGGACGCCTGTTGGCTGCCCTCCGGATCGTCTAGGGTAAGGTTCCAATCCCCCACTACCACTGTCCTGTCACAATGTGGGATTACATACCACAACTCTTTGCAAAGCGACCTTCTTTCTCTTTGGTCCGTTGGTGCAGAGACCGTTGCTATCATCCATTCTTCCTCCTCAACTAGAATCTTCACCCACGCCCATCTTCCCAAGAGGTCCACATAAAAGTCTATAATTACTGCTTCTAAACTTTTGTAGATTAAAATCCCTACCCCTCCCCTCGTGCCTTGCGCTGGTGACCACAATTGTGGTCCGTCCCACCAACCTCCGAATGCCTCCATCTTTTCTTCTTCTAGCTTCGTCTCCTGTAGACATACAACTTGCACTTTGTTCGCGTGGATCCATATTTTCAACCTCTCCTTCTTGCATCCCCCTCCTGTGTCTCCCAATCCCCTCATGTTCCATGATGTGATCCTGAGATTACCCATTTGCTTCACGCTCCTCTGCCTGTTGGATGGAGTGGGTTGCTTGTCTGTTGTTATGCCCTTGTGATTTGCTAGTTTCTGGCAACCAGATGGATGTCAAGTAGGTATGCAAAAGAGGAGATAGGAGTTTGTTCTCCTTTGGGAACTTTGCCTCCAGTTCCATAATGAGTTCTGTTGAATCGAGCGGTGACACTCCAATCCTTCGCAGTTTCTGCCTCTTCTTATCTGCAATCCATGTTATCAGTAGGAGCCTTAGGGCTTCCTGGAAGTTTCTGCTCCAAGATTTTCAGTTGGCCGCATACGAATCGAATATCCAGGATTGGAATAAAAATTTTGATTCTTTCCATTCTCTGGATTGTCCATGATCAAACGAACCATCAAGATCTATGGGATCATGTGGAACTGAAATTTGTCTCTGATTGCTGTCCGCACCTGCGTGGAAATCACTGTCGGCATCAGGACTTCCGGTGAGGTAAGCGACAAGAGGTTAACCGCCATGCTTGACGAGCTCTAGCCAGTGAAATGCATGCTGTTCCTCACCACCATACATAAAATCCGCAGAATTCTCGACTCAATGTCCTCTTGTTGCCTTGTATTTAGTGTCACTGGAGCCCTCCTCCGAGTTCTTTTGGAACCCGGGGTGTCTATTCCATGCGCTTGGCCTTGGGAAGTTTCTGACTCAGACGATCCTGAGTGCTCTCCTCTCAATCCTTGTGACGATGTCGTGCCCCCTTCTCTGCTTAATCTCCTTTGTTTCCCTGGTGTGATATCTCCCCGTCTGCTCTCGGTCGGCACCTCCCCTCTTGCTCCACCTGCCTCTGAGATGAACGACCCATCCATCTGTATATCTCTCCGTCGGAGGCCACTTGTCGCCCCTCCTCCTACTTGGACTCCCCTCTGCTGCTTTGTCGTTCTTTCCTCCACACCCCAACCTCTGTTTGTTCCTATAATTCCTCTGTTATGCACCGCAAATGCTCTGCTCATCAGTCCTGGAATACCTGGTTCTTCTTGTTGTAGGTTGAGGCGCCCGCCTATCCATCTTCCTCCTACAAGCCCAGGTACATTGCCCACCGCCCCCTGAGGGAGGCCATGTTCCCACGGTACCTGGACGCGTCTTGTTGCCCCTTGCGTTGCCCATGGTGTAAATGATGAATGATTGCCTGCTGGCCCTATCGGCATAGCCCACTGGTTGAAGATTGGCGCTGAAGCGTGAGGCTGATGACCTGGTGAGAAAACCGGATAATTATGGTTTGACGCCATTCCGCTTGGTTGTGGTCCAATTGCCGGTCCTTGACTTCCTCCAGTAGCACTTCGTCTTGGTCCTAGGGTTCCTTGATCTTCTTGGCGTACTGCAGATGCACCGCGTTGATTGCCTTGTGGTTGGCCCTCGCTTGCTCCATTCTGTTGTTGTCCTTGGTTTCTTCGACACTGGTCATCTGAGTGAAAGATTGCCTTGCATCGTCTGCATCTTGGAGTCTCTGACGACGCCAGGTTTACCGTAAGAGTATCACCTTCAAAAGTAATCACTGAAATTTTATCCTTCATGTTTGCTCGCGCCTCCGTCTCTAAGTCGAATTTCAGATTAATTTATGGCTTCAGTCTGTTTGGTTCTGGTGGGTGAGCGAAAGTCACCGTTCTGATTGCCTTTTGTATTTGTGCTTCCAAATATAGCATCGCGTCCAACGGAACTTGTACCGCGCCCACCCAAAACGTCAGTTCCTCTTCTCTCCTCCGTTGTTCTCGGAGCTGAGCTCTTGTGAGCCATGGCTTGAAGTCCAGGGCATATCTGGTAGCTCCTAGAGTAATTTTGTCATGCCCTTTAGCTACTAACCATGTGGCTACCGTTGGCAACTTTTCAATATACGAAACTATGTTAGGGCTCTCCACCTTCACTCTCCCTCTTCTAAAGTTTCCAAACTCAAAGCTCCCGTCCTGGACGCGCTCGTCCTCATAAGCTCGCACTACGTCATCTTTCAGTTTTTTTGGCAAGAACCGAGCTCCTTCCCGAAAGATTACCGTCACCGTGTGCTCTTTCAGCCAATCCACTTTTGTTTTGTCGATGCTCTCGTTGACCTTGAAAGTAGCTACTCTCCCATCCACCGTCATTTCCCCGGGAGCAATTGACGTTGTCATAATCCCTTCAACATAGCACATCCTTGCCAGCTCTCTTATCCTGTTATCGTCTTCATCCTGGGGGTGGTCTGGAGCCTGTGGCGAGGAACGACCCCCTTCCGCCATCGGTGTTTCCATGTCAGCTTCTCAGCGCATGCGTTTGACTATCACCTTGTTCCACTGGCGGTGGCAACCCCAGGTCTCTTCTTCTCTCTCCTCCAACGTCAAATCTTGCACTCCCTCACGAAGTTCTACACTCACTCGTTATTTCCACTATACTTCTCTCTTTGTGTGAAGGTCCGATTAGGGGCGTCTGCGACTGCGTCCTCCATAGCCTGGCTATGACCCCCGTCGTCGCGGGAGGTATCGAAAGCCGCCCCTTCTGTGGTCCTATCGCGCCGGTAGGTCCCACAGCCAGTCGCGCCTGCTGTTGCTAGCGGCCCGCACTTGGTCCGAGCCCTTACGTTAGTGCCGGCGGAAGGGCGCCGGTCGGGCCCCGTTTTCGGTTTGAGCTTCTCAAGCACCCCCTTACTGCCTTTCCTTTTTTTTTTTCATTGGCCCGATGGACCATTACCATTAGATACGGAGAGAGTTTTTCGAATGGAAAGGAAGGGGGCGCAAAAAAAAGGTTGCCCATTGTCGCTGGCGGTTCACAACCCCGCGTTGATCTGGGCCAAAGCAGCATATGGCCAATTGCCTGAAAGACGCATACGGACGAATACGGTCGCATTGCATGCATAGTGACGAACAAACTAGGGGAACGTATACATCAGGCCAATAAATGAGAGAGCCCTATTCTAGCGTCGCCAAGGCAGGTCGCAGCGTTCGTCTTTCTCCTCGTCGCAATCCTGCGCATGTGTACAACGAGGCTATCAGCTTCCAGCGTGGAGGTTTTTGTTTGCGTTTGTGTGTTTCTCTGATTTCACACACACACATACACACACACACACACACACACACACACACACACACACACACACAGAGAGAGAGAGAGAGAGAGAGAGAGAGAGAGAGAG
>BFEA01000159.1:1313039-1332493 GCA_003427395.1 Chara braunii | reverse complement strand
GAGAACACGAGAAAAAGAAAAAGAAAAAGAAAAAGAAAAAGAAAAAGAAAAAGAAAAAGAAAAAGAAAAAGAAAAAGAAAGGTAAAACAAGTAACACGACGCATCAGAGCCTTTCTCCCGAACAACTTGGCAGGCTTAAAAGTAGAAAGAATAACGTAGCCTGTAGAGCTTGAACCGAAAGTAGGCGTCAGGCCCGTCTCGTCAACATCTATGTCAAGCAAGTCGGCGGGAAAAAAAACAGCAAAACAACGAAACAAAACTCGAAAAAACTTCAAAAAAGGACATATTGTCCTGTCAGTGTTGTCAGCAGCCTGCTTCTCAGCCCACCTCTCATGGCAGGCAGGACGAAGAGACATGATTGACAAAAAAAAAAAAAAAAAAAAAAAAGTTGGTACCACACAAAACAAAGGGCTGTGTATCTTTCCATGTTTTATTCATCTCATTTGGTGAGTAATGAAAGGAGGGACCCCCTGTAAGCAGGCCCACAGCTACAGGCAAACAACAAGAAAAAGCTCAGCTGGCAAGGCACAGAAGTTGCATTCAGGAGGTCGTGGGTTCAATCCCCGTTGCGTCACGTACGTGCCTGGGCAAGCTTGGTGTTCTACCAGCGAGAGATAACCCGTTCGCCCCACAAGCCAGCATTGGCAGGACCTTAGCTGATGTTGTTGGCCGCTGTGCAGCGACAATATTGGCCATGAGACACCGCCATGTGGGGTTGGGGGGGGGTAGGTGGAGGTGCAGTGACTGGCCATTGCTCGGCGCTACCTAGCACCGCCGATTTCCCCCATCGACAATGCCTGCCCACCCCTCATCACTGCTGTGGTGCCAACCTACCCGGTGGGCTAGGGAGAGATCTGAGTTGGTGTTCCCCCGTACTATACAAAGACTAGCGAGAGGATGAGATAGATGACTACTACCGAATAGAACGCCCGGTCATTATAGCTGTATCTTTGCACAACTTTCAGCCCAGATACGGCGATAATTACCGGGCGTTCTATTCGGGTGAAGACGGTAGCAAGAAGATGAGATAGATAAGAGACGAATATAGCTTACTTCAAAAAAAAAACAAAAAAAAAAGAATGAAAAAAAAAAAGAGACAACTGCGCCTGTGACCGCTGCACGGTTTCGAATTCGCGGGAATAACAGTCCACTGCAAGCTTTGGCAAAGACCAGTTCGAAACTGCAAGAAAAACAGTAAACGGCGCGTTCAACGGCCTACCAGTTCTATAATTGGCAAAAACGGGAGGTGGCGGTCATGTTTTTTTTTGTTTTTGTTTCTTTTGTTTCGCGCCTTCAACTTTTTTTTTTTTTTTTTCCCCTCGTCTGCGACTGTTTTTTTTTTTTTTTTTTTTTTTTTTTTTTTTTTTTTTTTTTTTTTTTTTTTTTTTTTTTTTTTTTTTTTTTTTTTTTTTTTCGCGCCTGCCACGGATGAGCTGTCTAGGCCACACCCGGGGCCAAGTCCCACATACACTAGCTCAACGCGTGCAACCCGACGCGACGTTGGAGATGCAAGGGAGCTGCGCATCTAGCGATTTGTTTTCAGATGTGAGGAATGAAAAGACTCCAAAAGACTCCCAAGAAAAAGAAAAAAAAGAAAAAAAAAAGAAAATACTTTTATTCTTTTTTTTTTTTCAAGAAAGGTGGTGAAAAGACTCTGCACCCGAATACAAAGCCCCCTACCCTCCCCATCGTCCATTGAGCTCGATACCCCAGTTCGAGTGGGGTATGGGTTCAACGGTGCTTCCCATGTTGCGTCCCCTATAATCCGTGAAAAATAGTGGTGGCGTCATCATTGTTATCATTGTCTGACCGTGGGCCTCCCTTCAATCCGGTAGTATCTGTCAGCCAGAACGCGCCTCAACATATGCCCGTTTGTTAGTGGGCATACATAGTCATGCATTCACCCCGCTTTCTGGTAAAGGTTCTTTCCTGCAATTCTGTAACTGGAGGGGGCCACACCTTTGGTGTATGTAGCCATGTTTCTGGTTGTGGTTCTTTCCCACGATTGAAAATCAAAGCGGCCCAATTCCCATGGTTGTGCATGGGAGCATCCGCGTGAGTTAGCGATGTACGTTGCCCGATTTCCTGAGTAAATGCACCATGCCTTCATTGTGCTGCTGGATCTTTTTGCTCGTTTTCCTCTGTATGTTGCCCGATTTCGTGAGTAAATGCACCATGCCTTCATTGTGCTCCTCGATCTTTTTGCTCTACTCCCTGCCCTCCACTTTCAGACTCCGTTCCAACCCAGCCATGGCTTAGACATCTCGGCTGTCGCCCATCCTTGGGCGTGGCCAAGACATCTTGGCCATGGCCCAGCCATGGGTGTGGCCTAGACAGCGCGGCCGTGGCATAAGCAGGTGTGGGAAAAAAAAACAAAAAACAAAAAAAAAAACACGACCTCCACCTCCCGTTTTTGCCAATTATCAAACTGGTAGGCTGTCGAACGCGCAGTTTGCTGTTTTTCTTGCAGTTTCGAACTGGTCTTTGCCAAAGCTTGCAGTGGACTGTTATTCCAGCGAATTAGAAACTGTGCAGCAGTCACCTGCGCAGTTATTTCAAAAATAAAAGAAGAAAAATATTGATACCACCTCCCTGCCCTACTCTCCAAATTACATTGTGCAAACTGAGACTGAATCCACCTCTAGAACATGGAAAGATACATTGCCATCTTTTATTTTTATTTTATTTTAAGCTATACTCATCCATCTCATCTTCTTTCTAGTACTCATCTATCTCATCCTCTGACTAGTCTACATTGCCATCTTTTTGTTCTTTTGTGCATGTGGAGGGTAGTGCAGCGAGGCCCAGTGTCTCACCTACGGCAAATAAAAAAAGAGGGGAGGGAGGGGAAAAAAAGAAAAAAAAAAGAAAAAAAGAAAGAGCTTTAAAAAATAGGACAAAAAAGGGAAAAAGATTCATCAGAAAGCTCTGAACGTGATTGAGGTCAGATTCGGTCAGCTAGCACATCCAGAACTTTCCAGAAGTCCATGAGAGGCGGGCTCTTGGGCCTCGCCACACCACTCCCAAAAATGCCATTTTCGGGAGGGGAGCATTGCAGCTGCACTCACTCCCGAAAGTAGTGTGTCAGTAGGAACTCGGGAGCTGTCACGGTTTAGATTCCGAGAACACTTCCCGAAATCCACTTCTCCTCGAGCCTGCAAAAGTGTGATTTCGGGAGACCTTGGCCAGTGGGCTCGAGAACTCCCAAACCCTCCTGAAGTCTGAAACGGAAATTTGTGTAGGACAAGTTACAATCCCTATAATTGTTTTCCATCCCAACGAACGCGCCTTCTGCCAACCTTAGATTTCGAGAGTCACTGTGGTGGTTTCGGGAGCAGAGTATGGCGAAGCACTCTCCCGACTGGATTTTTGCATCTTCTGACACTCAGGAGTGCTGCCGATTTTTTTGGGGGATTTGGGAGTGGTGTGGCGAGGCCCCTTAGCCTCATGTCCCCTGTCGTGTGTTTTGCCCCAGTCGTTGCTTGGGCCCACCCAGCACTTTCAATCATGTTTTTTGTTTTTTTTTTTGTTGTTGTTTGTGTGAGGTATCCTGCGCTGTGCATGTAAAAACAGGCACACCGAATGAGCCACCAGGAGTACTTCTACTCCATTTGCCCGTTTTGGGCTCAGCGTTCTGCTTCCCCATTGCACTACCAGGCGTTCCCTGAGGCCCGTGTTGACCGGCGCGTATTTGTTTTTCAAGCAGGGAAAGGTACTGGTGGTTTAATCTTGTCATTTTGTGAGCCTGTTCAGCTGACAGCTCTTGAGAATCAAGACTCCTTCAAGGGGTTGGGGAAGGACGCTTGAAATTCCGAGGGTTGCAGGCTTGGAAACGAAGGGTTTCCGGAGTTCCCTCTTGAAGATGAATGCTGACAACTCTTGAGTTTTTTTTGCGTTCAGGGTTTCAAGTGGCTGTGTGGCGACAGGCAAACTCTTGAAAATGAGTTAACTTTTCAAGAGTGGTGTGGTGAGGCCCTTAGAGGGGTGAAAAACAAACACATAAGTAAATAACATTGGAACGAAACCCAGATGGCCATTAGCATGAGTGCTGCGGTTAGGTCCCACTTGCACGGAGTAAGTGATATGGTGAATAGACTATGAAGATCAACGGCCAACGTCTTTTTATCAGTGCCAGTTGGACCTGGCTCCTGGTGCTAGGTCTCACCACCCGCTGTTGAGCTTGGCACCGTTGGCTTTTCAAGCACTTGTGGCACGGGGCAAGGTTGAGCTGTCATTCATGTAGTACTCGTAGATCGCCAGGTGTGCGTTGTCTGAGGTGATAATAATAGGAACTACAAGTGCTTGTTGCCTGTTCAGGCAATGCTTTTTTTTTTTTTTTTTTTTTTTTTTTTTTTTTTTTTTTTTTTTTTTTTTTGGGGGGGGGGGGGGGGGGGGGGGGGGGGGGGGCAATGCATTCAGGGATGACTCACACAAGTCCAGAAAGTTCCCATTTTCTTTTGACAAACGGACCAAGTTTTCCACTTTTTCTTTTTCTTAAACCACCAGTACTTGAGCCAGGATCGACCAATGAAGATGGCCGGGACGGCAACCAGCCGAAACGCAGTGTTGGGTCACTCCCGTTACGCGGCGGTACTCTGAGTTTTTGTTTCTTTGGCGGTAGTACTCTCAGACTGAGTTTTCGTTTCTTTGGCCGTGCGAGGTTCACCGCTGGTGCGTCGTTTTCGATGGTTTTTTCATTGCGCCACCTGTGCTCGGATTACCTTCCATCTTGTCTTCCTCTCATGTCCTTGTGTGTCTTATCCAATGTTTGTTGTCTGTCGTCTTCATGTCCGTTGGTTGCCCTTCTTTGTTGTTGCCCTGTCTATCGTGTCATTGACTATTCTTTTCGTCTTTGCAACACCGACTCAGCGTATCCGTGTGCTCACATGTTTATGGCTATGACACGGATGACAATTGAATGCAAATACGTCACCACATGCAATAACCATCGTAGAGGATAACTACGACAGAGTGATTGGGTAGCAGCACCATGATTGTGTGCTTATGCCGTACGACCCTTGCTTACCTATTTCTGATGTTGTCTAAGTTGTTTCATTTTGATGTGGTCTTACGATGTCCCAGTAACTGTTTTATTTCTTCTATTTTCACTATTTATCTGGAGTTGTCCATCTCTCGCCAGGTACAACGGGGGTCGTCATGTTTGTCACCACTGTGGAAAACCTGGCCACTTTATTAGGGAATGCCAGTTACGGCAGATCCCGAACGCTGCCGCGCTCTTAGGCAGCTCATCTGGGGGTCAAGGTCAAGGGTCGGGCTCACAAGAGATTTCTGTTGTTGTCTAAGTTGTTTCGTTTTCATGTGGTCTTACCGCGTCCCAATTTTATTTCTTCTAGTCTCTCTATTTATCGCGAGTTGTCCATCTCTCGCCATGTACAACCGTTACGGGGGTCCTCGTGTTTGTCACCATTGTGGTCAACCTGGCCATTTTATTAGGGAATGCCAGTTACGGCAGATCCCAAACGCAGCCACGCTCTTAGGCAGCTCATCTGGGGGTCAAGGTCAGGGGTTGGGCTCGCAGGAGAGCAATGGCCTGCTCCCTGCTCCGAACAGTAATGCAATTGTGCCGTATCAGGCACCAAGGAGCAAAAACGGCGGTCAACAGGACGGAGGATCGTATAGAAGCTATCAAGGCAATGGAGGGTACAACAGTGGTTAAAATGCAAGCTTAGGTACAATGGGGGATACAATAGTGGTTACAGTCGGAACGAAGGGGGATATTGAAGGAACTATCGTGGGTAGATAATTGGGAAAGAGAGAAACGTGAGAAGTTGGATAAGGTTTTGGGATGGTTCTCGGAAGAAATGGAGATGAAAAGAAAGCAAGAAAGGAAGAATATAAGATTAAAAAGGAGGAAGAGGAGAAAAAGAAGCTTCAGGGACTGGAGGAGGAGAAAAATAAGAAGAAAAGGAAGAGAGAGGACTTCAAGGAGATGCTCAGTTGTATGGTCAAACCAAACATGAAGGACGTTTGTGAAGAAGTCATCGGCAAGAAAGCGGGTATGACTAGCGAAGCTGCTACGGTTACAAGTGGCGAAGTACGAAGATGAGAAAGAAGACAGGCGTAGGAGAAGTGAGGAGGAAGATGTTCGAGAACAGTTGACGCAGCAGAAGAACGATGAGCTCGACATGCTCAGGCATGAAAACGAGGCCCTTTTTTTTTTTTTTTTTTTTTTTTTTCAATATAGGCCCAGTGCCCAAGGCTGATATTACCAATAAGAAGATTGAGGGCGGGGTCCTCACAGTCTACCCGGAGTGTCCGAACAAAACATGCCAAGAGTCGGGCTCAGCGTCCCTCATATGATGATGATGATGATGATTATGATGATGATGATAGTGATGATGAATTCTATGTAAAACTATGAGATAATCATACTAATGATGATGATGATGAAGATGATGATGATTAGTATAGAAAATTATAAAAGACTATGCTATATCAGCAATTCTGGTCTCCTAATCCGGGAACAACTCCTAGCCCTCCCTGTAGCAAGACATTACATTTTCAGAGACAATGCCATCCTTACCAACGTCAATCATAGCTGCCTGTTCTCGCCACCTTGACTATCCCTGGACCCATAGGTTGTCAAGGCAGCCCCCCCCGGTACGCCGCTGGATTGCCTTCCTCCCTCAGCCAATCCCCAGATCTCTCTACAAGGCCTCACACTCCTGCCATTGCAGGTTACAGGGCAACACCCCAGCTCCGGCCAGCGTCGTTCTGGCATCGGCAAACCAGGGGCACAGAACAAAGCAACTCTGCAGATATCAGTCTAGATTCGATCATCTCTGAAATCTTATAATCTCGAATGAGAAAGAATGCCAGATGCCACCAAGAGTTACAGAACACCAGAAACTTTTTTTTTTTTTGGAAGTCCAAGAGAAGCTATGAGCTACACCAGCAACACCAGTCCTCTCAATCCATAAGCAACTCTTAGCCTCCCCTGTATCAGACACAACACTTTCCAAAGCAATATCTACCTAGCCAAAAACCAGCTATAGCTGTCGTGCTCTCCCTGCCAAGACTAAACCCCGACCCCTTAGGTTTATCATGACAGTCTTCCCCAGTCCACCACTGGATTGCCTTTCTCCCTCGACGAATCCCCAGATCTCTCTACCAGGCCTCACGCTCCTGCTACAAACAGGTTACAGGGCTACGCCCCAGCACCGGCCAGCGTCGTTCTAGCGTYGGTAAACCAAGAGAAAAAGCACAACACAGCTGTGCCAGGCSTCGGCCAGGCTTCTACTACCTCTAAAATACTGTGTCCGAAYTAGAAAGAAACTAAGATAYCRCCAGGAAAGAAAAAACAGATGAAAACTGACATGACAKWGTGTTGGTGATCAGTTCGAAACTATACACACTTRTCCTGGATCTTTAAAGACAGYCGTYTGTCTCCCASTCCCGTACATAGCACTAGAAGTTAAACTTGGAAACGATTGAAGAAATCTCCTCCCCCCCCTCACCTTCCCCATCCCCCTTGTCCCAGCGCTGCCTCTACCGAAGAGAAACACCGTGATTGCAGGCATTCTCCATTGGCGCCAGCTTGGGACAGACCCCCTCCCCCCTGTTCCTTCAAAGGCATCCTCTTCCCGCCTAAAGTATGCCTTTGGCAAACCTCTACCCTAATCTGCCCCCGCTAGGATATGATGCTGCATTGTACATCTATTCCAGCCCCAGAATAGGGCAATCCCCACACTCCGCCCCCACCCCCTTCGGGGCATTCACCCCCCACCTTGTGAGGCCCCTGCGGAGTAGAGCTCTCCCCCCCAACACCCAACCACCATCCTCCAAAAGGGAAACATCAGATCACACTGGAGGAGAAAACAGAATTTAGGCTCCCTTTGAGGGAAAAAAAAAAAAAAAAAAAAAAAAAAAAAAAAAAAAAAAAAAAAAGAAAAAAAAAAAAAAAGAAAAAGGACACGAGGCATTTAGATCTCCGGATTAAATTCAAGGATGCTAAAATTGAGTGCTAATTAGACAAAGGAAAATATAAATTTCTTGATAATTGATAGCGAGTAGCGAATAGCCAAAGTCGATGMAAATGAGGTAAAACAACGTATTACCGTTGTTTTTTAGATTTTTAGGTATTTRAAGAAATACCTTATAGCTATTTTTAGGTAAAAAATACCTTTTCAGTCAGTTCAGTGATACAGAGATACAGATTTCAGATARATAAGAGAAGATTAATAGGATGTATTATTAGGTTGATGAATCAGTTGATTAATTAACTGATGACTCGGATGATGAATATGATGATGCATTAGTTGATGATGCAGATGATGATTGGGTGGTGATTAATTGATTAATTGATATATAAAGATATATATAGACTAGAATTAGAAAACACTGATTAGAATCTGGAATTCGTAATGGATGGAACAGGACAGARAGTTCAATCAAGAAAAAACGTGAGATACTCCCCCCTCTTCCTCCCTTTCTCCCAGGAAACCTGTAGACCCATCTCTCTCACCCACAACCTCTTCCCCTTCACTCCCTCCTTGCTGCCTTCCTTCTACGTCTCCCGCCCTCTCCCACTCACTTCCCCATAACCCTCYCTCGTAGAAAACGATGAGAAGAGGACAGAGGACGAATAGGAAGAAGGAAGTAAAGAGAAGAGCCCGAAGGGGAAGAAGGAGGAGGGAAGGGCATGAAGAGGAAGATGAATGAAAAAAAAAAGGGGACGGGCATGGGAGAAAGTGGATGAAAAAAAGACGAATATTACCCATGACCGCCAAAATGCCATGATGATGATGATGATGATGATGATGATGATGATGATGATGATACCGTTGATGATACCGTTGATGATACCGTTGATGCTGATGCTGATGCTGATGACAAGACCTGCCGTTGCTGTGATTGATGCCGCTCCTGCGCACCAGACAATGGTGTCTGACAATGATGATGATGATGATGATGATGAAACATGATGCCGATATTGCTGCTTCAGAAAAAGATGATGTTGAATATAACCACGTGTCACCACACTGCGAGTAGGAAGACCGTCACGAAAACCACCAGGACGCTGGAGCTGAAAAGCCCAACAAAGCAGAAGAGAACGTACCATCCCGTGAAGCAGATTATACTCAGTCTTGATGAGGTTCCTATGCTTGAAGGTTCGCACCCTGAAACAGAAGCAACCAACCCCCCCTCTCTTCCTGCACCAGCCTGTGATGCCTGGAGATAGGCACAAAACAGCACAAAAGACTATCGCCTCTCTCTCCACTTTGACGGCTAGGAATGCCTCTGTCAATGCTGTAGCACAGCAGAACGCAACTCCCCGCTGAAGCGTAGCAAGCACTCAACTCCCTCATCCCTATGATCTCAACAATCTCCCTACCCGTGCTGACGTGGCGGCACCTCGCGTCGAAACCGCCATCATGGCGCCCCAACGCGCTTCGTTTCCCACCCTTACCAAGGAGCCCGCCATCGCGTCAAAACGTCGGGCGGCGGAGCGCTCCCGGTAGCGCTTCGCCGCCACAATGTAGGCCAAGTCGAAAGTCATGAAAACGAGGCCCTAGGAAAACTTGTTCAAAACAGAAGGATGGATGAGAGGAAGTTGGAAGCGTTGGAGTCCGATAACCAAGCGTTCATTAACGATGTGTTGAAGTGGGAGGGGAGATGGAGGATCTCAAGCAAGGTGCTAAGCGAGGATCAGATGCGGTGACTGAAAAAAGCCCGCCAGAGGAACCGGCGAAAGGAAAGCCTGAACTCAACGATGAACATAAGCCCGCGGAATGGGGGCGAAGTTTGTTCAAGCCTACCGGAGGGTACGTGATGAAGAGGACTTCCATATACGATAGATGGCAGCCCCTAAGGATAAAATAAATCAGCTGAAGATCCGGTCAACACCACCAAGCTCTACGAAGATAACCCTGAAGCGGCTGAAGATCAGAACCAGCGCCAGCCCGGCAGGCTATGTGTCACCCACGGGCGTGACTGCGGGGTCAAACCCGGCCCGCGGTCAGGATCTCAACTGCAGTCGTGGACCGCTGCGGTTGGGTCACGGCCGCAGGCCCTTGGGGATTTTTCCCCGCCGAATAAATTGCAAGGAATCCCCCAGATACCCAGATAGTCATGTACAACCAGAGAGCACAAATGCACCGAGATCCCATGTTTGAGAGTCTAGGGGTTCTGAGCATTCGAAAAGAGGCCACTAGTTATTCATAGTTTTCCAACCTCTCTTTTAATTTTCGCCAATGTTCAAGCCCTCAGGCCACACCAACACAGTATTCAATGTCGCTCCTCTTTGTCTGGCGCGCAGCACCCAGCCTACACTAGTTGCCTATCTAATACAGCCGCGTTCACGCAACAGGCTCACTTCGACTGTGAAGACCAATATACATAACGTCAACACCATCGCCGACCTCTCTCATGCACCAGGTACATATCTCGTCCCCCCTCATCACCCCCTGACACCCAGTCACTCTCTCTCTCTGCGCCTCCTCCCGAAGACCCTCCTATCGCCCTCTATCTGCTCCGCGCCCTGCAGCGTGGCTATGGCCACCAGCGCCCCGCTTCCCTTGCAGCGCCCTCACCTCCAAAGCCCATGTGTGCCCCTGGCCGAATAGCACAGCATGCAGCCACTTGCACCGCTCGTGACCGCATTGCCAGCTTGGGCCAGAATACCGGACCCTGGCTGCCTCTCTTCCTACATGGATGTGGCAGACTTTGTTCGGCTGCGTGTGGGCCTGGCTGAGAAGCTCCCAGTAGCTTCCGGTCTGGCCCTGGTGCCTGCGCCCAGGCCTTACTCTGCAGTTGAGGGCCTGGGCCCTGTATAGAGGCACACCCAACATTTCCAGACTTCAGCTGTTTGCTGCATCTGTACAGGCCTCGGGGTACGTTTGTCAATAACGCTGCTTTCTCGTAGGCCCTTGGCCACTTCGTGATGTATCTGCCTCTCAGTGTGTGTGCCGAGGCACAACTACCAGGCGCAGCAGGGAGGCTCATTTTTCCACGTAACCAACTGGCGTACCTCAACTGCCTGAGGACCCACATATGGAAAAATGTCAAATTTTGGCCTCTTGTGAATATTCAGGCCTGCCTTCACTCAGGCCGGGCACGGGGCTCTCTGAGGGCCTTTGCCCATAACATATGCATGTCTGATAGAGGCCCCGTGAGGGCTCATTCCTCGCATTTCATCCCCCTTAGCTTCAAATGTCCGCTGAGATGCTTCATGCAGGTGCCTTCTCCTTCAGGCTTCAGCCTTAGTTCATTCTCAACCACAATCTGAGGAACTGTCTTGACAAGTTCCTCCCTTGTGAACCAACGATCTTCATTTGGATCCGTTACATCCGTATGATGCCTGAACCGGACTTTGTACTCTCTGATAGGCTTAGGTGGTCTTCCCCTGCCAGCTGGCTTGGGAACAGACATGTCTCTCTGTTCCAAGATGTTGTCGACGTCCATGTGGCCATCCATGGTTGGGGGCAGCATAAATCTCCTTGATGGGAACTGTTGTGCCTCAGCAAAAGGTGCAAGCTTTGAGGCGTGAAACACAGGGTAAGTGAGTAGTTGACCAGGGATACGAATCACGTACGAGGGACCATCCTCTTCACTACCCACAATATCTAAGACTTTCAGGGACCAAAATACAGAGGCACTTAATTTAGATTTCTAGAGATGTCGAACTCATCATTCCAACTCACTAGCTTTTACCCAGATATGGTCCCCTACCTGAAATGTGGACTGTCAGCGATGCTTGTTCTCATAAGCGATCATTGCTTCCAGAGGTTTCTGGATGTGTTCGACAGTTTGCTGCAATTATAGCTTCTCGTACTGGACACCAAATTCGAGGGTTTCAAGAGTTGCGGCGGTTCGATTTTCAGGCAGGAGGAAGTCTAGAGCAGATCTAGGCTTCCATCCGAAATGCAGCTCATTGGGGGTGATGACTTGGTGGTGCAGTGTACAACGTTGTTGCAAAGACTGACGATGCGGGGTAACTTCTCATCCCAGTCATCTCGGCTGGGCTTTTTATAATGCCTGAGCAGATGCTGCACCACTCGGTTCATCTGTTCAGCCTGTCCGTTGGCTTCAGGATGATTCCCAGAAGTCATCTGGAGTTGGCTGCCCATCTGTTCTGCAGCCTTCTTCCACATCTCACTAGTGAAGCGGACATCTCTATAACTAACGATTGTCTTTAGCAATCCAAAGTCACGCACCCAGTTATCCATGAATAACTTGATGACGTGCTCAATTTTGGCGGTCTCTGGCATGATGGCGATCAGCCTAGCATACTTAGTGAACCTATCACCTATGACGAAGATATGCCTCTTGCCACTCTTGCTGCTCACGGGGTATCCATGAAGTCCATGGAAACACTCTGTCTCGGACCAGCAGGAATGGGTAGAGGCTTTAGTAACCCAAGTGGAGCTTGAGTCCACGGCTTCCCGCTGACAGACCTGACAGGTTTGTACATACTTCTTTGCATTGCCCAGCATGTTAGGCCACCAAAAACATTGTACTAAGTTAGCACTAGTCTTTTTATAGCCAAAATGACCCATTGCATCGTGACACTCGCCTACAAATAAACCACGCAAAATCATCCTAGATGGAACAACTAATCTTTTAAGACTTGCCTTCTCAAGAAAGAGCAACCCATCCACCATCACAAACTCATCAGATGTGGCCTTGTCTTGGACCTTAAGTTTGTGGATGATGTTAATTGTAACACGATCTTCCTTGTAGGCTTCCACCAATAATCGAGTTAAATTCTCAGATAGGTCAAACTCGGTAATTAGCGCATCTAGAACACGTTATTCGTTAAAATAGGATATTATACTGTGTCCTCTTTCTAACGAATTATTTTTTGGCTGCAGCCTAAGCAACGCAGGCATGCCCATCCAGGGGTTAACCACATGCAGAAGCGTGCTGAGATCCATACTTGTGAAACTTCATAAATGAAATCCCAAATGTGGAAGTGTGTTGGGATCCTTACTTGTTGAACATTAAAAACATGTTGGTGATCCTGTGGGGAAGTGTGTTGGGATCCATACTAGTCAAACTTCATAAACAAACAACGATTGGCACGCCAAAGGGAACCCTGTGCGGAACTGTGCCGTGATCCTAACTTGTCAAACTTCAATTTTATAAATGTGATGAAAGATACAGTAACTATATTGTGACACTGTCCTCTTTCTTACGAATTCATTTTTGACTGCAGTGTTTGTACATGGGCATGCCCGCCCAGTCGCCCAAAATGCGAAAGTTTGCTGACATCCATAGTTGTTGAACTTTTGTAAACAAAATTAGCAATGTAATTAGATTGAATTAGATTAAATTGTGCTCCATCACGATGAATATCCGCATTTCAAATGGTCATGCAGAGAAGGTTTGGGCATCCACTGACCAATTTCACATAAGATGAGATTTCTCATTCATCCACCAACTAGTTTCACAATCATGTTTACACTTCCAGTTGAACAGAATTCGAAACATGAAACACAATACTTCAACTTGAACAGAATTCGGAACATGGAACATTACGTGACATAGATTACAAAGCCCATACATGACGCAGGACATGCATTGAGCTTGCCGTAGATAATGCGAACTCAGAACGATAAAAGAAAGTAATGCCTCTGGCAGAAGGACAATTGAATAATGTATCGATTTACGAAATTTAACGATCAACGAATGAAACACCTTAAAAAAAAGTTTCGAAGTCAATCAAATCCATCAAAGACAACGATGTTCTAAGACACATGATGCTAATTGTCGTCTAAGAAGCGGAATATCTTTACAAGAGAACCGGAAAGGCGGTCGATCTCCATGTTGCAACAACGTCGCATACATCAAGATGAACACACCAGAGCTTGCTCCATCCACTTGTCTCGGAACTCCATCCACCAAAACATTTCCCACCATGGACTTCCAATTCCTACCCGACCGCCTATGTGATGTTTGACATTCCAAATACTGCACAATCAACCCGAAAACACTAAGGTAAAAACTTGAATCAGCTACAATGCGAGGAAAATAATCAAAAATTTCGAGAACATCATCTCTCATGTTGACGGAAACGAGGATCCAGTGATCATCATCTTTGTGGACAGGAACGAAGATAATATCGTAACGAAGCAAATCTACGTTTTTAGCCCACCTCTGCACCCCACCGTGTCCTTGAAGTCGCAGTTTACTGAAGAAGAACGAATTAAAGTTGAAGACTTAAAGGCATGAAGAGATGTCACGTGACCCACATGCGGTCGACCCCAACAACGCCATATAGAAATTGACCACCTCATCATTCACCCTGCCGTTGACATGCAAGAGGGTGAGGAGATCTTTTGCTGCAATCCGAAATTGACCATCGCCCAGTATAGAGAGAATAGTGTTAGACGGCACCGAGCCTCGTACAATGTCATCCAAAACCCGCAAGCTCAGAGGCGCAATCGTCGCAGCGAAACTTTTTCCGCGTGCTGCACTTGTTGCCCGCACTGCACAACATCGAGCAAAGGACACGTGGGGTAGTGAGAAACGGAGTTCTAGACATTGTCCCCCGGTGCATGACGCGTTGCTAAGTACTTCTCATACATGGCCTGACCCCTACTCACAGATCGTGGATACGTCCCTTTCTCTGGGGCAAGAAGGGAAAGACATTCCTCAATGGCAACGGTGTACTCCTTTTTCCGGATCTCGACATCAACCCCTGATGCCTTTAACATATCCTTGTGTTTTTTACTCAACCCGGGGACTTTCTGCAATATGTGCTCTGGATATTTGGAGGACCTCCGTGTTCGAGACGACACCACCCCTGTACAACAGAAGAAAGACAAAACGAAAAATGAGAATCATACATTCGTACAGACGCAACAGTCAAGTAGGACCTCTCCGACCACAGGACCCTGATCTCGCGTGGTCATGTGCACCTAGGTGCGGTTGTGCGACTGGAAAACAAAATGACTGCAACATTCGAGCTTATCACCCGCGCACTTCGCAAAGGAAAACCACCACAACTCACAAAAGCCGGAGGCCAGCAATCCGCGAAGTTCGGACTGCGGCGGACTTTTGAACACACCAGCCCCACTGAGACTATCCACATTACGCATCGATAAAGGAAGTTCGGATCCCGGCGGACTAAAACCGGCATTATTCCCGAGAAGGAAAAACTGTCAGTCCATGTACTTGGCCACTTTCTTAGCACCTTGGCCTACAGTCAAGCAGGACCTCTCTGACCACATGACCCTGATCTCGCGTGGTCATGTGCACCCAGGTGCGGTTGTGCGACTGGAAAACAAAACGACTGCAACATTTGAGCTTATCACCCCCCGCACTTCGCAAAGGAAAACCACCACAACTCACAAAAGCCGGAGGCCAGCAATCCCCGAAGTTCGGACTGCGGCGGACTTTTCAACACACCAGCCCCACTGAGACTGACCACATCACGCATCGAGAAAGGAAGTTCGGATCCCGGCGGACTAAAACCGGCACTATTCGCGAGAAGGAAAAACTGTCAGTCCATGTACTTGGCCACTTTCTTAGCACCTCGGCGACTTCCTCAGCCGGGGCAGATCCTTCCTTGGATGGAGTGTAAGGACAAAGTTTTCGCCGCCATCGACTAGCAACCCGTCCGAGTCACAGATAGGCCGACGAGCTGGAGTAGGAAGGGCTGCTGGCTGTAGCATGCCGGCATCCGGAACTTCCCGTTTGCACAGATAGTGTGGACAGTCGTCGTGTGTATAGCGCGGACTGTAATCCGACGACATCCGGATGCGCAGGCATTCTTCACGGCTTACCAGTCTGTTTCTCTCTCCGCTCCTTCGATGGTGAATTTGGCGCAGGCAAAGCGAGCACGTCGAGAGCCTGACCGCCGAACCTCGATTTTTTTGGGGACGTCAAATGCCGTCCTCCACCGCACTCGCCTTCCCCTTCGGCGGCAAGGGTGGCCTGCAGCACCAGAGACTTCGGCGGCGACGAAGCGAGGGCATCTGCCACGGAAAATGCGACGTTGGTAGTTGCGGACGGACGGGCAGACACGTTGTGGTCGTCGAGGATACCGTCGATAACTTCGTCGATGCTTATACGTCGACTTTTTTTAGACGGGCTGATAGCGACGGAAGCCTCGTCGAACCGGTGCTGCAAGTCGACAGCAGACGTCAGTGGCCGGACCACATAATCCTCTGGCTCTGCAGAAAGGCTGCTGACCACTTGTGTCTCCATCTCTATTGCCGTAGCATCGTCGTCGACATCATCCTCGTGATGCTCTCCGTACAGTTGTCCGAACTCGTCAGACGACTCTCCAGATCCGGCATCGTCCTCACTGTGTTCCACTTTGTCTTCTCCAGACCCGGCACCCTCCCTTCCTTCAAACAAATCAATTAGCTCCGTTTCTCCCGCTTCCTTCCCTTCCACCTCTTCTTCCCCTTCTTCCTTCCCTTCTTGCGCTCCTTTCTGTTCCTCCGTTTCCTCCCCTACTTCCTCCCACGAAACTCGTCCCCTTCCGCGGTACCCGTGTCGAATCGCGAGGACCGCCCTTCCGTCCCCGTGCACGCTGCCCCTCTCAACGGCACGACAATCCCTGACCGACAAACCCCGCCCGAAGAAGTTCGGATCTCGGCGGACTTCGTGGTCTCCGTGTCGCCGGACCCTGCACTTGCAGCCTCCCGCTGCAATCCTTGCGGTCGTCGCTCCCGCTCAGGCGACACCGTTCCGACGTCGCCGTCCCGCGCCGCAATGCTGCGAATTTCTCGATCCGTGCTTGGATCCCCCGACCCCAAGCAACTTCGCATTCCGGACCGCTCTGGCGGCTTCTCACCCGACGTAGTTCGGATCCCGGCGGACTTCGGCTTTCCGGCTGAGCGAATGCCCAGAGCAACCAAGGCTGCCAACGTGTCCCTCGCTGAGCCCACGGACGAAGTCTGGGGGTCGGCGGAGTGTGTCGTGTGCTCGGGCCGGGTGCCTGTCGATGGAGTCCGGTCGACGGCGAAACCCGCCACCCGGGCGCTGCCTCCCGGTGTCGTGTTGCGGCCGTGAGACCCTCTCTCCCCTATAGGCGGGATTCCTTTGCCACCCCCTGCGTCGCCACCCCCATCCCCTCCACTTCCAGGTGACCCCCCCCCGGAACCACCGTCCGACCCACTAGGAGGGGGCACTTTCCAGTCCACCACGCCCTTCGACGGACTCGTGTCGAGCTCGTAGTAGTCCTCCGTCAATTCCGACCAGCACTTGTCCTGAAGCTCGTCAAACAGTCGACCGGCAGTGGAAATGAGGGACAGGTCACCGAGTGCTAAAGTGTCATTTTCGACCTTCACTTTCTGGAGGACCGAAATCCTCGCGAGGTGCAGGAAGTTGGACTTCGACTCGCGTGGGAATGACACCCATCCCGCGCCCGGGATTGCCACGGCCATGAACCACTTGCCATTTCGTATCGCTGGCTGGATGACTCCCGGATGCCAAACCATGTCATGGCCCCAGTCCTGCTCAGGTGAATGACGTTGCGGTTCAAGCAGGAAGTGGATGTTGTCATCCTTCCATGACGGATGATCGGGCGGGACAACGGACCCGGGATGCAAAGCGGGCGGGGGCGCGGCCAGAGCTCTAAGTCTCTCCAGCAACTTCATCAGCGTGGTGGCCGGCGCCCGTTTGGACAATGGTGACACGAGGGCTGCAGCGCTTGGTGATGGACCGGCCGACGAGGACCCTCGTCCGTGGTTCGCCGGAGACGGGTCGTACTGCAGGTCGATGCTCTCTGTGTCGCTCTCCTCCTCCTTCGCGTTGGTAAAAAACTCCACACCTATGGCTTCCTCGTCGTCAGTGGAGATCAGGGAAGCATAACTGGCTAACTTCAACTTCCTCGGACTCCACGAAGTACAGGAACTGCAGCCTTTCGATAAACGTCTTCGCGTTCATGCGGGAGGCGAAGTGCCAAGAAAATCAAGAAGACCGACGAATTGGGTCGGATTGCGTTCCATATCCCCGTAGACGCCGCCCTGTCGTTCAGGCGCCACCAGCGACCAGTCGCAAGGCGTGAAAGGAATCTCGGACACATCCGTCTGGGTGACCCTCTGAGGCAATCGCACCGCAGCAGCGGCACCCGTGGGCAGGTTTCCCTCGTAGACCACGGACGTGTTGATGCGCAGATCGTCACCCTTGAAGAGGATGTACATGCGGTCTTCCTCCGTGTACAAATTGTTCCCAATGGGGAAGCTTTTTTTTTGCTGCACTCTCCGCACCCACTTCCCTTCCAACAGCTTGACGAAAGAAAGATGGTGCATGCTGGCGAGAAACGACAGGTTGTGTTGCCGCGGCACGAAAACAACGAGAGTCCAATGCGAGGGACACCACGTCTGAAGATAGGAATTCAAAGTCTCCCACGCTTGGGGCTTCCACAGTTTGAGGTCAACCGGCTCGCACAGATCGAGGACGAACGTGTGGCTCTTTGTGGCAGCCACTGCCTCCTTCAACTCTGCGCCCCTGATGTCCGCCTCTAAAGGGTCGTTGGCGAACGGCGCGAGGGATGTCACGTCCCCCGTGTCTTTCCATTTAATGTGAACTGCGCCTTCGACAAGTGCGACTTTCCGGCTCTTCAGTCTGCTTCCATTCAACACGGAGAGAACCTTATTTCTCCAGTCAACGGACAACTTCTTGTGGCCCGCCAACTTCTCCGTCACCTCAATCGACTTGTCCTGGTCGCAACCCATGTACGGCGGACAGTCCTTGAACAACGCCGAGTGGGAAACGTGTTTCCTGCTGTTATCCCACAACTCGTCATCCAATGCCTGACCTTCAAACTTCTTGAACACGGCAGACCTCGATTTCAGGAAAGGGTACATTTGGATCCAGTCCGCGTCCGGCCTCTTCTCGTGCTTGAATTGGTAGCAATTCCACAACCGGACCAGCACGCGGTCGTACTTCACCAGCTGAACCATGTCCTGCACGCTGAGCTTTCCCAACTTCGCCAACAACGGGGAGCCGGCCTGGACCCAAACGACCTCGCAAGCAAGCACCTTTTTCAGAACGCGACACTTCTAATTGTCCGTGAGTGATTCCATTGCTTTCCAACAATGCGCATCCGGGTCTGGCACTTGCACGAACCAATCGCCCTCTTCTTTCTCCTTTTTGCCCTTTTTATTCGGCGGGTCCACGACGACGTTGTACACCACCTCCGTTCTGCCCAATTTGTCATTGTGGATGTAGGCGACCCCAAGCTTTACGCTTTTGACCTTCTTCTTTTTGACGGTCCACTTCGCCCCATCGTGGCTCAGCAATCTGCCCATCTCTCATTTTTCGAAAAATTCCACGGCCAGTTTCCAGACATTTTCCCCGGCCATCGCCAGAGGTAAGTAAGAATGCAGGGCAGCATTTTGCTTCTTAATGGCCTCCTCTTCCTTTTGATCCACGAGAAGCCACAAGCTGTTTTGAGGCGCCTTATGGAGCGCCGTTGTACAAAACTTACGCCAAGCCCGGACATGATCTTGTTTCCCGCTAGGGTTCCCCATCAC
>BFEA01000159.1:1272386-1304790 GCA_003427395.1 Chara braunii | reverse complement strand
GGGGGGCGGGGGGCTGGGGGAAAGGGGAGGTTGGAGGGGTTCGCGGCAATTCGCGTCTCCTGGCTGGCGACCGGGGTCTATGGTCGTGCGGGGGGACACAGGCGGGTCTTTCCATGGAGTGCGACGACAGTCTGACGCTCAGCTGCCTCGGGTCTGGGGCAGCCCTTTCGCATCTTGAGCCTGACGAGCGCATTCGCGCTGGACGTCCCGTCAACGACATCCTCCATCGCCTTTTCTTCTCCGCTGTTGCGCCAGGTGGCGGCGGGCGTGGGCGCAGGGGTTTCCTCTCGTCGACAACTGTCGTTTGTGGCCCGGTTGTCTCCGCTTCGACATATCGTCTCTGCGTCCTGCGTCAGCAGGTGGCCACCGCCGTTTGCGCTGAGCCCTTGTCGAACAGTTGCGCCATCGTGTGCGCTTCGCCGTCGTCGAAGAACTGCGCCTCCTCGAAGAACTGTGAGCCGTCAAAGAGCAGCGTCATCGTGTGCGCTGTGCCCTCTTCAAGGTAAAGTGTTGTTCTGCCTGCCCTCGTGTCAGGCATGTTTGCCGGCCCATGGGAGCGGCCGCGTCGCGCCACCTGTTTCAAGTTGCGGGGACGGAGGGAAAGGATGTCGGTGACATTGGGCCATATGGTTTCTGTGTCCCCTTCTGATTCCCTTTCGTTCTTTCCTCTCGAGCGGTCCCGTGGTTCTTGCTTGCCATCATCATCATCATCATTGCCCCCATCATCACCATCATCGTCGCCACCACCATCAACGTCATCATTTTCATCATCATCATCATCATCACCATCATTGTCATCGTGATCATCATCATCTTCATCAACATCATCATCATCATCATCATCAACAACATCATCATCAACCTCGTCAACGTCATCAACATCGTCATCATCATCGACATCATCATCAACATCATCAACGTCATCAACAACATCATCATCATCAGCGACATCGTCGTCGTCATCAAAATCACCACCATCGTCCTCTCCGTTGTCATCGCCATCATCAACATCGTCATCATCGCCGTCATCATCGTCGTCATCATCGTCATCATCATCATCGTCGTCATCACAATCATCATCATCACGAACATCATCATCGACATCATCATCATCATCAACATCGTCATCATCGTTAGCAACATCGTCGCCCAGATCAACATCACCACTGTAATCGTCACTATCATCGTGTTCATCACCGTCGTCATCATTATCATCATGTCATGCCACGTATCGCAAGTGGCTGGGACGGCGGGAACGGATGACGGGGACATCGGGGCACATGGTTTGCATGTCCCGTTCTGCTTCTCTCTCATTCGTTCCACGCGACCGCCCCCATGACTCTTGTTTGGCTTGGCATTGAAGAAAAACTGTCGTTGATCACAAGCTGGACATTGCAAACCACTCCCGCGCGGTCAAAGCAAACACGAAATCGCCTATTCCCAGCGGAACACGAAACCCCTTCGAAACACTTCCCTCGCTCGTTTGCTGTTCTCAACAAAGAGATTAGAGGTTGGTTATCACAAAGGAGACGCATGGGCTGTGTGCGACCGCTGTTGGTACTAAGCGTCGTGTGGTGGCCACGGTGGAAAGGATGTCCGCCGTCCACGTGGCGTGCAGTGAGAGGTAAGGTATTCATAAACAGGAGGGGGTCGTCGTTCCGTGTTCGTGTTCTCGCCGCAACACTTGAGCCTCCCTCCCCGAAGAGACTATTGTGTCAATCCCGGGAGAGTTGTTGTCGTCTCCACGCGCGCACACAACGTGCACATGATCCACCATAGAGGCCATGGATGTTGAGCGTGCGCTCCTGGCGCTGGTCGTGAGGGATGCGATATCGCATTCCGCACGACAAATGCCAGGACTGTGCGCGCAACATCCGCGGGCTCCAGAACGAAGAATGCACACGTTGCGTGCGCGCGATGGAGAACGCCTGCGCCGCCCGCTGCAATGACGATGGCGTTTCTTCGGCGTGAGCGCCGCATGTTTCGTGACGACAACCTCGATACGAAAACATGTCCTCGTTCAGTAACGAACAATCCGGCCGCCTCCGGGAAACATCTCAGTCATCCGGGCAAGGGGGGTCGCCATTGTCACCGCAAGCTCGAAACCAACAACAACCAAATGAAAAACGGCGCATGGCATGTGGTTGCCTGGCGAGATGGGAAGTTCGGATCCCGACGAACTACAGCAATCATGCGTAGTGCTCTCACGAAAGCAGCAATCGGTTGCAGTCGCTCGGCCGCAGGGAGAGCACGCGCAGGTGCGAAAATAGCGCATGATTGTTGTAGTTCGTCATGATCCGAAGTTTCTATTTTTTTCGCGGTTGTTGGTTTCGCGTTCGCAGTCACAATGCCATCCCGGGTTGCCCTGATGACTACATTTTGCGGGACACAGTTCCCATCTTTCGGGCGTGGGGTCGATAGTTTATAACGCCATGCCAGTTTTCAGCGTGCGACGAAGTTCGGATCGCGGCGGACTTGCAATCTGAAGCATGCGAAGTCGCGGGCTGCTCGGATGATTATTGTTGTTTCGACTGCGTCACTGAAATAAGACGCTTACGGTTTGCATGGATCTTTTCAGAGTCCTGTTTGCATGGCTGTTCTTTCGTTGGCGTTGCCGCAAAAAAAAAAAGTCCTCCCAACGGGACACCAACAAAAACAAAGTGTTTAATGCTCCCGGTCGAACGCGGCAACCGATCTGAAGTTCGGATCCGGGCGGACTTCATGGTTGGTACCCGTACGTGGTCCCATGGACCTGGCTGTGGAACCTGCCATTGCCCGACTGCGAGCTCCCCTTGTCTGCGGTACTAATCGGGGGTCCACCAGCCGTGGTCATTTTTTTTTTGTGCTTGCAGTCATTGTCTTTAAGGATGACAACATTTGCGACTAGATCGACGCAAGTGCTCGCTTTGTCGAAGAGGAGAATCGGGGTCCATGGGGGTCTATTGGGGGCCGCGCTGCGCCAATTTCCGACGTGGTGCAGCTGCGACGACCATTTCTGTTTTGCGTGCTCTGTTGGAACAAACACTTGTGAGCAGCAGCAGGGCCTCCCTGAACATCCAGCCAAGCCTAGCGTTCCTTCTGTGCAATTCCACACCGGTCATCCAAATATCCGTCGTCCCCCGCGCAAACCGGTTCCTGGCCAGTCCAGCAAGCGCCAAGTTCGGATCCCGGCGGACTTTGAGGTCCCGCGTAAATTTAACCACCGTTTTCGACGGCCACGACTGTCGAGTGCGTTCTGATTACCAGAGGCCTCCGGGCACGCAAAAGTGCTCGCATGAGGCCTGGAGCTTCAAGTGTGAGTTGATTGCGCGATTCTGATTACCAGAGGCCTCCGGGCACGCAAAAGTGCTCGCATGAGGCCTGGAGCTTCAAGTGTGAGTTGATTGCGCGAGGACTGTGGGTGCAAAAAATTGCTCACCTTCTGAGATCCCCTTCGAGGGGTTTGTGGGGGTTGCCGACGGTGATAGCGGCCGTGTCCCTTGTCTGTGTGCCGTCGATCTTTATTGCCCCCAGAGGGTTTTGACCGTCCCGGTGTGCGGATTCCTGTCGCACACATGCTCGTGTTTCTGCGTGGTTTCCAGTTCGCGCTTTCGCACGTCGACGTTACTGGCGCGCAAATCGGGGGTCGCCTTGTCGGCTGGCCGAAACGGGGTTTGGAAGGGTTGCAGGGGGGGTCTTTCATCAGTTTCTACATTTTTCTTGTCTGCGCGGTTGGGATGTCCGATCTCGATGAACTCTTGCACTAGGGGTCAGTTTGGAGTCGTGCTGCGCCCGATTTTGTGGTGGTGCATCCACCGCTGCCCTTTGCTCTGCGCGTGCTGACGTTCAATGACAGCTCGAGAGCGGCAGAGCCTTCCTTTTGTGCGGCTAAGCATAGCATTCCTTGTGTGCACCAGCTGACGCTCCGTTCCACTGACACCGGCCGCGCAAAAACAGGTTCCTTGCTACTCCAGCACCAGCCAAAATCGGATCCCGGAGGACTTCGAGGCGCCGCATGAATCTGACCGTTGTTTTCAACGGCTTAGACTTCTCCGTCCGTCTTCAATGCCGGCGACATGGTATTGCGCAAAATTGCTCGCCTTGTAAGTTGCCCTGAAAGGGGTTTATTGGGGTTGACGACGGTGTCGCTGGCCGGGTCCATTTCCGGTGTGCCGTAGATCTTCGTTCATCGGCGCCCCAAAATGTTGTGCGCCCGAGCAACGCCTGCTTCTGTGCAAACGCCATCCACCCGTTACAAATGCAGGCGAATCCACCAAGTTCGGATGCTGGCGGACTTCGAGGATCGACGCGAATCTATCCGTCCTTTGCGTGGCGCCTGGAGCTTCGAGTGTGAGTTGATTGCGACATGATTGTGGGTGCGAGAAATTGCTCGCCCTCTGAAATGCCCTTCAAGGGGTTCATGGGGGTTGTCGAAAATAAGGGACACGGCCGTTGTTACCGCCGGCAACCCACATTAACCCCTTCGAGGGGATTTATGAAGGCGAGCAATTTTTCGCGCCCATGATCTTTGTTGCCCCCCAAGGTTTTTGACCGTCGCGGTGTGCGGAGTCTTGTCGCAGAATCGGGGGTCGCCTTCTCGACTGGCCGAATCAATGTTTGGAAGGGTTGAAGGGGGGATCTTTCATCCTTTTCTACATTTTTCTTGTCTACGCAGTGGGGATGTCCAAGTTCGATAAGCTCTTGCGCTAGTACCTGTGAATGAAAAACTGCACGAGCTCGCTTAGACGATGGTGAGAATCGAGTTTATGGGGGTCAGTTTGGGGTTGCGCTCCGCCAAATTGTGTGGTAGTGCATCCACCACTACCCTTTGTTCTGCGCGTGCTATCGTTCACCAACAACAGAGCCTTCCTTCTGTTCGCCCAAACATAGCGTTCCTTGTGTGCACCCACTGGAGCTACCTTCCACTGACACAAGCCGCGCGAAAACAGGTTCCTTGCTACTCCTGCACCCGCCAAATTCGGATCCCGGCGAACTTAGAGGCTCCCCGTAAATCTGACCGTTATTTTCAACAGCTTGGACTGCCCAGGCCGCCGGCCCAGTCCGTCTTCAATGCCGGCGGCCTGGTAGTGCGAAAAAGTGCTCGCCTTGTGAGTTGCCCTCAAAGGGGTTTATTAGGGTTGACGACGGTGTCACTGGCTGGGTGCATTTTCGATGTGCCGTGGATCTTCGTTCATCACCGCCCCGAAATGCGGTGCGGCCGAGCATCGCCTGCTTCTGTGCAAACGCCATCCACCCGTTCCAATACCTGCAGCCGTACGAAAACCTGTTACTCGCTGCAGGCAAATCCGCCAAGTTCGGATCCAAGCGGACTTTGAGGATCGGCGCAAATCTATCCGTCCTTCACATGGCGCCTAGAGCTTCAAATGTGAGTTGATTGCGAGAGGACTGCAGGTGCGAGAAATTGCTCGCCTCTGAAATGCCCTTGAAGGGGTTCATGGGGGTTGCCGAAAGTAAGGGACACGACCGTTGTCACCGTCGGCAACCCCCATAAACCCCTTCAAGGGCATTTCAGAAGGCGAGCAATTTTTCGCACCCACGATCTTTTCTGCCCCCCAAGGGTTTTGACCGTCGCGGTGTGCGGAGTCTTGACACAGACATGCTTGTGTTTCTGAGTGCTGTCCGGTTCGCGCTGTCGCACGTCGACGTTCCCGGCACGCAAATCGGGGGTCGCTATTGCACTAGTGCCAGCGAATGGAGCACCGCACGAGCTCGCTTAGAAGATGGTGAGAATCGGTGTTTATAGGGGTCTGTTTGGGGTCGCGCTACGCCGAATTATGTGGTGGTGCATCCACCACTACCCTTTGTTCTGCGCGTGCTATCGTTCACCGACAACAGAGCCTTCCTTCTGTTCGCCCAAGCATAGCGTTCCTTGTGTGCACCCACTGGCGCTACCTTCCACTGACATAAGCCATGCGAAAACAGGTTCCTTGCTACTCCTGCACCCGCCAAATTCGGATCCCGACGAACTTTGTGCCCTCAACGCATAAATCTGACCGTGCTTACACTTGGCTCCGCTGTTTTGCAGGGTGTGGACACGAATTCGAATGACCCGTTCGACCCGCACAAAAAAGAATAATCCATTGCGCTGACGGGAATCGCATCCGCTGCACCGACGGTTGCATGACGACGCCGAAGAAGGCTCGGCGAACGGCCGCATGAACCAGGCTATGGAAACTGAACAAGCCGTCGACTTGCATTGCCAGCTACAACACCTGGAGTTGGCCCCGACGACCTCTTCGGACAGTTCGCCGTTCCAACAGTCAGCTGCGGATTTCCCCAGAAAACGAAATCTCGCTTTTCGTGAGAGCTTTGGAGGTTGCATCCAACTGCCTACAGAATTGGCAACAACGTCCGCGATCGAAGAACCGTCTACCTCCTGGATAGAGTTCCACATTCCTGGCGAGGTGCACCCCACAGCTTCGGCGTAGAGCAGTTGCGTGCCAATGGGTGTTTCTTACGCATCGTTTGATGACGAGAGTGAGCGGTTGGTGGCCACTGATTACTCGTCTGGACAACGGTCCTATTCCAGTGGACCTTTGCTTCGCATTAGCTCCAGTACTATGAACTTGGTTGCCACCGACTATTCTTCGGAGGAGCTTTCCACAACACGGGCGAGTCCAACGCATATGCGAAGTGATGATGCGATTCCAAGTCAGAGCGAGTCTAGGTCGGAATCGTCTGGCAGGGGTGATGCAGAGAGAAGGGCGATACTGCAGATTTTGTCCGCACCTCTGCCAGGCGAAAGACGAAGGAATAACATGGCTAATAGGAACGCTAGGAGGAAAGAACAGTATAAAAGAGCGAGAAACATGTTGTCCGGAAAAAAACTGCTCATGGTGCGCGGCATGGCATGTTGCAAGGCTCGATGTTGTTACGACGTGTCGCCTGAGGAAGTGCGAAAGGTTAGACAAGGACTGTACAGTAAGAGTCCGGGAGACCAAGCTAAGTGGTGGATGAAAAGTATTAAGGATTTCACAGTAAATGAGAGTGGACAGAAACGTGTCCGCCCTGTGGAGTTGGAACGTTCAATGTGCATCAGGCGTACTGCAATGTACTCGGTGTCTCGCGTAATACATTTTACAGCTACAAAAAACGTTTCGACAATGGCTACGTGCGTTCCGAGCATGGCCTGACGGAAAAATATATGCCAACCAATAAAACGGTCGCCATGCTTGCTAGCATGAGAACATTCATCGAGTGTCATGCGGATAGCATCCCGAATGAGGTGGCTAACCAAGGTGGGGTTTCCAAACCGAAGCTTCGACTCCCGACTGCTTTCACGAAGATATCAATTTATGAGTCCATCAAATCCGACTTTCTGGTCGCTGGCCTCGATGTCGTGTCTGAGTCCAACTTTTATAAGTTGTGGTGGAAACACTTTTTCCACGTTTCCCTAGCGCAATCTAACACGTTCACAAAGTGCGCCGTCTGTCATGAACTGAAGGAACGTATATAATATGTTGCTCTTCCTCGAGATCGAGAACGTGTTCGAGAGGATATGAAAGCACACCAAAGGAGGCAAGTAAAACACAGATTGGACTACAGTCGGGCGAAAACTGATTCCATGGTTCGTCCGAACGAGCGTTTGTGTCTCATCATTAACGGCATGGATCAGAAGAAAACAACTATCCCCCATATTGGTCAAGCGAACTACTCGAAAGCACATAGGCACGAGATGATGATGAAGACTAATCTGACAGGCGTCATTGCACACGGGAGAGACCCTAGTATATATGTGTACACGTGGTTTCCATATTTTAAGCACGATTCCAACACGGTCGCTACTTGTGTTATGAGAACCCTTGTCGAAATTCAAGGTAGCAGGACTCCACTGCCACGATTTTTGAGCATTCAAGCAGATAATTGTTGGCGGGAAAACAAGAATAAGTACATATGTGCCATGGCTGCACTGTTCGTTAAATTCAAAGTTTTTGAAGAGGTAGAAATAGGTTTCATGCTGGTGGGACACACCCATACAGACGTTGACGCTACTTTCAGCGTTTTCTCGAAGAAATTGAAAGACGTAGACGCTTATACTATGGACGAGTTTTTCGAACTCATAAAGCAATCCCACAAAAAGTCTCCCAAATGTATTTTCCTCGATACGATCGAAGATTGGATTAGTATAGTGGACCCGTGCGTTGCGTCAGACATTACCGGTATCTCAAAACCGCACTTGCTTAAATTTGTGATGGTTAGAGATAGTCCGGGCATGTTGTACAAGGAGTTTTGCAATGATGAAGAATGGTTGCCCGAGGAAGATCCGATTTTTTTGTTCAATCAAAACCCCGATGAAAGCTATGCTAGTCCTTCGTAGCCGTTTGACCCGCCTCATGTGCAACACCTTCCTCGAAATGACTATTTGAATGGCAAAAATGGTGTTGTTCGATTCCGCGAGTTGCTGGAGAGTAGGCGGTCGACGTGGTGCACTTACAATGACCATGAGGTGAGTAGGAGAGAAACAACTTTCTGTTATTGGGAGGAGGTTATCAAACATGGCGAGGAGATCATCGCCAATGGGTTGTCCTCACAACCCCAGGGAAGTTTTTGGTCACAACCACGACTGTTCGAAATCGATCAACAACCTTCTCCTCACAGTGTCAACATCGACGATGACAGGGAACCGCTGTTTGTTGGACGAAGAAAAAATTGCCCGAAGACTAGTTTCGACCCCCTCGTGCATGTCGACGTGGGCACTTTYCTTATCCTTCGCCCCTCCGACGATGATCTGTCCAGCGGTGTGCCAATCTGGGTGGGCAAAGCTCTTTCTCGGGTGGTTGTTGATTGTAATTCGCAAAATTATAATCAAGTACTAGTGGAATATTGGGTGCCGACTGGGAGAGCAAAGTCGCTCGAACAACTGTATGAGAACGCATGGGAAAAACGATGGAAAATGACTAACCAGACACAATGGCAGGATGCTGACTCGATCGCTTTTGGTTGGGAGAGACCGGTCCGTGGTACAAGACCATTTCATAACTGGACTTGTCATTCCTTCCAGTGTTCGACTGAATGTTGAAGCTGCACTTCTCGATCTGAGTCCATCTGGTGAAGGTCCATCTGGTGAAGGGAGTGTAGATGGAGGGGACAAGAGTGATTAGTGCACGTCCTCCCGATAGAATGGGGGAGTGAGATTTTTGTAAAATAACTGTTTGAAGGGACGAGAATTCAGAATGGAGCATATTATTGTTGCAATAATTTTGCGTAGCGAATTTTGTCCACGGTCTATGGTTTAATTTTTTAAGATGGTTGGTGATGGTTCAACAATTTTCGAAGTCAAGTTCATCATGAAGGCGATTTTTCTACTATTTCAATATTTCATTTTCATTTTGTTTGCATTTCATGTCTTGTTTAGGGAGTGCGACAGGAATTATGGACCATCGGCATGATTATGCATGTCCCATTCACCCTTGTGCATGCGGATTCCATGGTTCGGGAGCTGATACCGAAAATGACCCGTGGATGACCGTCGTCCCCTTCTTTGACAAGCCTATTGATGCGTGGTCCGAGGCAGCATGGGATAGAGCCATCTTGGCAAGGAAATGCCCATGGCATAAGGACTACAAATTTGCTTCCGCGATGGAGTGGGGAAGTCTGATCAAAGTACCTCATTATACCATTGGTGTCAGGCAACTTCCGTCCCTGCGTGCCACGCTCAGGCAGGAAGAGAATAACAGGTTTTACCTTCACCTGGACAACGTAACGAGGTCACCTCGGGTGTGGTCTGCAGACTTGAAACAAGAGTTGTTGGATTGTGCATCCTACAATCCATTTTTGGAAGTATATCCGCTGCGTGGTGCCGGGTTGCAGCCAAAAGATGTGTCATATTGTTGCATACGGTTGTCTATAGCCGGTTCCGACTTCTGCAGAGTGTTGTGTGTGGCATTTTCAAACCGAAAGCGGACTTTGGTAGACGCTGTAGTGCTAGTTTCTTGCAACCACCTGAGAGTCTATGGTCACAGAATGGGGAATTTACGTCTTCTGTACGAGAACGGACAATCCGATTTGGAGATTGCCATTCGAATTGAAGATGTTCATAAGTTGCATGAGGTAGAGCAAGTGACATGTTGTGTGCGTGACGCCATCGGTAAGTCCTTGGCGGGTGCCTGTAGGTTTGTAAGGATGAAGTACATTTCGGTGTTCTCGGGGGTGGCTACGAAGGGACAACCACAAACCCTTGTTTTCGGGTCGTCTATAAATGCCTTATACGGGTTTAGTTCTAAAGGGACGCGGAGACATCGGTAGGAACTTCAAATTTTGTAAATGATAGCGTTTTAGAAAGTTTACATTGTTGCGGCTCGTAGCGTTTAATTTAGACGTAGTTCAATGTACAGTTGCCTTAAAGCGTTTAATGTAGACGTACACGTGTCGGTACAATTTTGAACTTTAATTACTAGTACAATTTTTGACTTTTAATTTTCCATGGGTACGACATTTCTTGAAGTGAGACAGAATCCATGGTAATCACATGAATTTCAGTTTCATATGACAATATCGTAACGGTTTATGATTTTTTGTCAAAGTGCGCTGAAATCCATACATAAACCATCTTAGACTGGTTTTGCCTTCACACCATGTCATGTGTAGTACGTCTGATTCAATTGCATTTCAATGTATGACAATAATATGTCAGTTTCGTCTTTAAAGTCACATAAATTGTCGAAGTGTGATAGAGTCAAAAATTATCGAAGTGTCACAGTGTTGAAATTCATCCTTAAATCACACCGAACAGACTTAGTGTCACGTCTTTTAATAAGTATGTAGTACATAAATTATCGAAGTGCGATGGAACCCATAGTCACTGTACTTAAACCGTTATCTCATTTGTTTTGTCATTCGTTTGTCTTGTCATTCGTTTGTCGTGTGATTCGTTAAACTTTGTCGTGATTAGTATACATTTAATAGAGTTAAAGCAAAAATTATCGAAGTGCGACGGAATCCATACTAGACTATTAGTACTTAAATCATCCGTGTGCTTGCCATAAATGTCCCACTTCGATTGAGTTTCAATAAATTAAGGGAAGTCACAATGTCATATAAAAGAGGTCCGACTCAATGCTGACTCAAAATTGAGCAAGGTGTAAAGAAATGGAGAGTTCAACAATTCATGTTGTAACCGTAACGGCTTTTAAGTTACAAAATTGATGGAAGTGCAATGGAATCCACACTTAATCCATCATGATCAGTAAGTGATTGCCTTGAATCTCCAGTTTAGATTCAATTTATAGCTTCTCAATTGCATTATTCGGGTTCCTAAGTTCCATTCAGGTCCAAAATATGGCGATTTTAACATGAAATTAATAGCGTGCGAGTACCAATTTAAAATATAATGTCCTATTTTAACGAATAACATGTTCCAGGTAATCTGCCCTACGACGACAGTGCATCAGCAACCTTGTTATACACTCCCTTAACATAGTCCAACTTGAAGTCATACTAGTCTATGACCTCAATCCATCGTTTGAGTGCGTTAGAGAGAACGGGTTATGTCTTGATCCACTTGACGGTCTGATGGTCAGTTCTCAGATAGAAAAACCTTCCCAGCAGATAGTGTCTCCAATAGACAAGTGTCTTGTAAAGGGTGTAGACTCCGTAGAGTTCCCTTTCGTAGGTGGACTTCGCTAACTTCTTAGAAAACATTTTTTTGCTCATATACTCGATTGGCCTCAACTTATTCCCTTCCTGTTTAACCAGCACTGCGCCAATGTCATATTGACTTGCATCAGTGGTCACTACAAATGGCCTACGAGGATCGGGAACCATGAAAACCTTATGGTGCGTGAGAGCATGCTTCAATCGCTTGAAAGCAACTTCACACTCGTAAGTCCATTCTCATGGTGTGTCAAGGCGAGTGAGATCAGTCAAAGGGTTGACCACCGTATTATTGTTCTTGATAAAGTTGCGACAGTAGCTAGTCATCCCTGAGAATGAACCGACCCCAGTCACAGATTGAGGTCGTGGTCAGTTACGAATGCTAGCAACTTAAGCATCTTCAGGCCTTATCCCATCCGCGGATATCTCATGACCCAAGTACAAGATTTTAGTGCGACCAAACTTGCATTTCTCTTATGTTGTCGTAGGAGAGAGAGGACAATGTCGAAGTGTTGAGCATGCTCCTCAACTGTTCTACTTAAAATAAGAATGTCATCGAGGTACACGACGATAAACTTATCTAAGTAGCTATGGAATATCATATTGAATTTCATGGCGTGTTGGAATGTTCCCGGTGCATTGCAGAGGCTAAAGGGCATCACCACAAACTCGTACATACCGTGCTTGGTCTGAAACGCAATTTTGTGTTGGTCCTCAGGTCTAATGGCAATTTGATGGTAGCCGGACTTCAAATCTTAGTGAAATACTTACATCCCTGCACCCTATCCAACAGGTCATCAATGAGTGGTAGAGACTCTACGTTCTTTGCGGTGATGGCATTGAGACCTCTATAATCGATGCACATCCTTAATTTCCCCCCCTTCTTCGGGACAAATAAGACTGGTGAGGCGAAGGAGGAGGTAGTAAGTTGTATCCATCCTTTTTCTGTGAGCTCTTTCAATTGTCGACGAAGCTCGTCTAACTCGGTTGGAGCCATCCTGTAGATTCTTCCTTTGGGCATCTCGCTCCTTGGGATGATCTCTATGACATGGACAACCTCCCTGTCTACGACTCCTGAAAACTCTTCAAACAGATCAGGGTATTTCCCGACGACACTTTCTATCTCTGGGGTGTTTTAACAACCTCCTTTTTCTCCGAGACAAAGACTAAGTACATATCCGTCTCTTTGTTCTTTTTGTGGTAGTTATAAAAGGTTGATGCACACATACATCCATAAGTGTCTATCAAACTGCGAGCTTTGTAGTTAGCAAGTTTGATTGTCCCCCCTTCCGGTAGTACATGCTTAAGCAGCTTAAGCATTTTTTGATCCCAGTCGAACTGGGGCGTGGCAACCTCGAGGAAGTACATACCCAACAACATGTTGAACGGTAAGTCGTCGCTGACGAGAAATGAAATCATATGATTAAGTTCCTCACCTTCTAGAAGGTGCAACTACATCCTTGACGTAGTCTTCAACCAACATGCGTTGTTTGTTGGCCAAAGTAGATGTACTGGTTTACTAAGGTGCTGACTCTCAATGTTGTCTCTCAACCCGGTCCCCTAGGCGCAGTCTCTAAACGCCGTCACGACTTATGAAGTTTCGTGTGAAGCCGATGTCTACGAAGGCACCACACTTGCGGCCACCTACACCAACTTCCACAATGAAGTGCTCCCCTTAAGGACCTCTACTAAGCGCCACCCAAGACTCGCGAGGGTCTCTTGCCGACCACTCACTTTGCAAACCCTCTAAGGCCTCAGACACATCCAACGAACAGAGTATTGTTGGGTTTGAATGCGTCTGCGAGGTGATAGCTTCGGCCAACTCTTGAAGTGGGGAGCGTACGTCGCTCATTTCATTTAGAGTAAACGCAACTATAACTTCCATTGACCCAATGTGTTTCCTTAACTAGAACTCGCAGAGGTCCCACTTTGGGAGAAAAATCCTCCAGAGTCACGTTTGGGACCGATCTTCTACGTAACCTTCTTGTTTTTGCACCTAAACTGTTGGTGACCGTACTCACCGCAGTTCACACAAACACCTCGCGAATATCAATCACGCCACACATCTTGATCCAGACCCGCCCCCACCCAAATCGGAGTCTTGTTGAGGTTTTGCGTCTGCCCTAGACTCTTTGGTTGACCGCCCTTGCCACCGCCACCTGCCTTAACCTTTACCAAGGAGGCAAGGCTGCTACCCTCAACTAACTCCTCGTCGTCCAACTCTAAACCGTCCACAAGATCAAATACATCATCTATCTCGGTTTGATCCCATCGGAATCAACCATCATCAATCGACTACCTTTTTCTTCCACTTTTGTGGACTCTTCTTCTTTCTTCAAGTTCCATCGGTAGAGGGTCGTTGAGCACCTTGTAGCGTGACCTCTAAATCCAAGGCCTTCCCACTAAAGGTCTTAAACGTATGATACTCGAGGCGATGTCGAGCGCATCGGCCCCCGCACGAGCGAGGGCCCTTCCGGCCGCATCACGTTGGAGAAACTTAGGCTTTCAATTTTTTAGAGACAACTCAGGGACGACACGGTAACCCGCACTGACCCTTTGCCGCTCTGGCGAAGTGCGCCTGCTGTATATCCCGTGGTCCCCTACGACAGGATAGCGCGAGGCACAACTTACCTTCCCTAAAGGGTTGTCACCACCCTTAGGGGCGTATCCCCGCCGAGCTACCGACCCACATGCGAAGGCTTTTATAATGCAATTGCAGAGGTAGGCCGACCGAAAACATTTGGTTGTTCATTGTAGAATAGGTACACATGGTTGAACGCCAAAGTGGACCTGAACGTTGTCCGTCCTTGGGGCGCTGATCTCTCAGGAATCGAAACGTACGCCGGTCGACTAGGACGTGATATTCCAAGTGTAAGGGAAACTTCGAGCGATCCTAGTCCCTTCTTTCAAAGACAATCAGAAGTTAATCAGACAAAACACTTTTAAAAGAAGACTCGGGTCAAAGTAAGTCGACTTATCTTCTGAACCGATACGTACATTTACGATCATGCATACCACTCATTCAGATCAAATCGACAAAGGCTGACTTGACTTGTCATTCAACGACGAGCCAACATGAGTTGACTCGACTTCAAATAACACTTATCAACAAAAGGATAAAAGCATGATTTACATGCATAGCGAGGCTCAAACGACGTCTGACCAAAATATCTTCACTCTGCCTACCAAATGGTAGGGCTGATGCGACTTTTTGACTTGATGAGATGCGTTGCCAAGTTCTTTCATTCCACCCCATATTGACTGCTCGCAAAGAAATGTTGTCATACCAACTTCAAAGCAAAGTTAAGATTCTATCGCTCTAGTGATGATTACGTTTTCACTCTAACTTTGGTGTGAATACCATCTGCAAGTAATTTGACTACCACTATACAATTCAGTGATCGACTTAAACAACCTAACACTGGATGCCCCATTAAGGACGAGGACCCGCTTTCAAATTTTGTTGGTTGCCTTGTTTTCCTGACCCTCATTGACCCTGCTGGGAAAGGTCGTTCCAAGCTCTAGCTATCCAAGCCTTACTCGTCATATCGACCCTATTGGTCCTCGCTTCTTGTGTCGAGGCCAACCACAACAAGAGTGCCTAGTCGCGCTCTGTTCCGACTAGTAATCATGAACCGAGCTTCTTGTGACTAAGCTCTCCATGCACGAGTGACCCCTAAAACGACCACTTGAGGGGTATGCTATGACAGTTCCCCCCCATAACGCAAGGCGTCATGAAACTCAAGGCCCCCTGCAATTAGCTGCAAATCCTTTCCCTAGAAGGTGGTCTGGGATACCCCTCGTCCTTGTCCGAGCGAAACTCGGATATCAGAAGTCGGTCTGCAACACAAAAACTCCCACGAGAAATGAAAGTTGAAAAAACATTCCATAAAAAAAAAAAATCTCTCATATTTATAAATTATCATTCCAGTGTTTGTCCAATTCTAAAATTTTCAATTTTATTTGATAAGTTCCCGTCTAAATATGAGTTTTCTCTTCCAACTACATCTATTTGTTCAAGATGGAATGGAAGTCTGGACGACTTTATGAAATATTTTAATTAAACTTTCATTTTACTACAACAAATATTTTCTAATTTAGATTGGATTAACATATTTATGAAAAATTATGATTGAAAATTCTTACTTATAATGATAATCCAATTAAAATATTTCATGAACTCATCCAAACTTTCATTCCATCTTTAGCATGTAGTTCGAATAAGAAGGGATACCCCATTCTTGGAAGGAAAGTTTTCAAGTAAGACGAAAAATTTTAAAATTGGAATGACTTTTTTTAAAATGGAATAAAAATTTGAAACTTAGAATGTAATTTTACTTTAGAATGATTATTTAATTCTGGAATTTTTTTTTGTTGTGGCTCCACCACAACAGCATGGTATCCCCCCGCATAAGCGGTCCGCTCCGAGTCGTTAGCAGGGTCGGCCCCTCAGGCAGCGAACCCCCGCCTCAGATGCCTCCCAGAAAAGGGAAAAACGTTTACCACGGCGGCCAACGATCCCTCGCTGTCGAGCGCATCGGTCCGGCACCGCACGCGGCAGCGCGGGACCCTCTCGGCCGCGTCACGCAGGAGTTGGACCGACCTTGTCACGAACACACAGATGGAGCTTCCTAAGGCCGCTCCGGCAGAGTGCGCCAGCCATACCTCTCGCGAGCCCCTACGACAGGATAGGGCCTACACGAGGCACAACTTACCTCCACCTTAAGGGAGCTGTCACCTTCCTTCAATGGGCGTATCCCCGTCGAGCTACCATTCCACAGTACGAAAGCTACTCGGTTGCAATCGCAGAGGTGAACCAGCCGAGGGCGTTTCTCGTTCGCTGTAGCATAGGGGGTACGCGCGGTAATACGCCTATCGGACCTGCACGCGAACCGACATCTTGGGGGGGCTGAAGCCCCAAGCGCGGCTCGACGTCGGTCGACTAGGACGCATCCCACACACCACGCGCACACCACTCTACGAACACAGAAAAAAGTAGAACACACACACATGCATACAATACGGTACAACACGAACAACGCGACAACGCTCCTAGCCCCTCGGTAGCCATCCCATAACTCTCCAATGCAGAAATCGGGTAGGCGTCGCGCGCGAAACTTAATATAAAACCGCGCGGATGCAGGGCTAACTCATATCAACTCGTAATGCATGCGTACGCAAGCAGTCGCAATAATGGAGTACTATGTAGTACCCCTACTCATGAGGTCCTCGTTACTCTCGAGGGTCGCCTTAGACACTCAAGTGCCGGCTGACACGCGCCTTGAGGGTTAATCTCTCGACGCTGAGCAACCGCCATGCGCAGTTGAAGGCCACACACCCTCTTCTGCACCCTTATGCAGAGCGGGTGGTACACAGGCCCATGCCTGTGGTGGTAGTCGCCTCTCGCGGCCCTAGGGGTGAGTCCTCCTCGAGGCCTGGGCGAAAGTCAAGGGGTTTGACTTTGACGACTGCCACGGAATACAACGTCCAACCATAAAAATCTCCAAGAAGCAACAAGACTCGCACGACCCCTAAGAAGAGGGGGTAGGGCAAAGGTCCCCTGACCTTTAAAACAAAACAACTCATGGCCTTGGGACACACTTCCCCTCTATAGGCGGTGTCGGCGGCTTATAATAATCCCCAGCGCTTCGCCTACGCGCAAGCCCGGTGGTCCCATAACTTTTAGACGCCGGGGCGGAGAGGCATCGCGCGCAGGACTCTGATATAAAATTACGCGGCCGCAGGCCAACCCTATGCCAACCACTGATGCCAATCATATGTGGTAACCGCGGCTTAGGCCTCGCGATATTGAATGGCTGAAGGAACTCATCACGAGGGGTTACCCCTCACGATATTGAACGGCTGAAGGACACGCCGTTCGACCCTCGCGACGTTCCCACCTTTCGGGTGGAGTGTCCCGCCGGCCAAAGTAAATAGGCTCCATGCAAGGGGAGGCTCTTCCTCTTCAGGGCCTAGGGCTTGGGATGTCTTGGACAAGGACCTCGAATCCCGGTCCAGGACCAATGTCCGACTAAGAAAGCCCCAAGATGCAAATAGGCAGAAGGGAGGGTCTTCCTTGTCCCTCAATCCCAACTCTCACGCGGTTTTTAACATGGCCTCTTAAGCCTCCCGAACACTCATCATACGTATATCCATGCACACATACGGAAGGGGGATAAAGTTATGACGATCACTTCTCACAGGTACAGTGAGACTCCTCACAACCATGTATATGTGTATGAAATCGCAGGCAACTCAAATCCAAATCCGAGCCACAGGACATACCTGCAACCACACCACGAATCAAGCGACAAAACACGCACTACACGGAGTCAACCCCAACCATTCTCTATGTTCATACCCCTTTGCTTTAGCCATGCAAGTCCCAACTGCCAGTCTAATCAACCTCAATTAAATACTCAGTACCTTTGTTAAATGACCATTCAATAAAAGTCCGGGTGAAACCCTTAACAAACAGTAAAAACCACCAGGGCTAAAGCCTTTTAGGTTGAGTATGGGGAATAAGTTGAAATTGAGTCGAAGACCGACGAATCGGCAACCGACCTGTTATCAGTGATAACAGAAGACGATCCTTCAAGGATCAAGTTGAATCTAGTCTTGATCTTGAATCGAACGATCAAGACGACCTGTAACACATGACAGATCAATCCCCAAGCTGAGATAATGAGCGTATGGAGAATACAACTCCATAACATATTCTCACTCAAATTCTCATAGTTAGCTAAGCCTAAATCTACCTCGAGGCGGTGCCCAAAGCAAAGGCAGACCGTGGCTGAATCTCCCCTATTCAGGGTGGATCGTCGGAATCACCATTTGTCAAAATATAATCTAGCTCCTCTAAATCAAGAAAAGTTCGGCAGCGCTTCCCGTAGGAAGAGTGTCTCTCCAAAGTTTATATCAGCCTAAATATGAAAACAAAAATGATCTCCAACTCTGGAAAGCCAGATTCTGTCTAACTCCCTGAATTAGTAAAAATTTGGACAACACTTCCTCTAGAAAGGGAGACTTCCCAAATTTATACTAGGTCAGATATGAACTCACAAGGCAACTTGAGTTCAACTTAGACAAGTTTTGACTAACTTCTTAGTTTGCAGAAATTTCGGCAGCACTCTGGAAATAACCCTGACTTCTCAAAGTCCAATTTTGTCTAACCCCCTGAATTAGCAATAATTTGGGCAGCACTCCCTTTAAAAAAAGGAGACTTTCCAAATTTTTACTAAGTCAGATATAAAGAATAGATAAGTTGAACTTTGACAAGTCAAAAGTTGACTAACTCCCTGGATTCGTAGAAATTTCGGCAGCGCTTCCCGCAGAGAAAGTAGCTTGGCAAGATTTATACAAAGCCAAGTATAACAAAAGATCCCAGAAAATGCAAGAATTGATCTAAGTAAAATATAGTCAGCTCAGAAAATGCAGGAATTGACCTAGCTCCTATCGCTTTAGCACGTGGCGAGCCTCTAAAGCAACTACTTGTCAACCTGAAACCCAGACCAAGTAGTAACCTCACTCAGCCACATGCAGGCCAAACCACAAGGGTAAGTACTCTCACCATCCCCAAGCCAATCTGAACAAACCATAGTTCATGATCTCTCAACGAGTTATCCCCCGATACCCAACTTACATAAGGCATAGGTCAGGGCACCTGAACTTACAGAGCGCACCCAACTTAGCCAGACCCAAAGTCAGAATACCTAAACTTATAGAGCGTTCTGACTTGGCCAGGTATACACAAACAGAGGGCACATTTACTTCTCTCTTCCTTGGGCATATTACTAGACCACTTTCGTCGCCCTGAACTGTTTAAATAGCCAAAATATATATATATATATATATAGTCGGTGAAACTCCGACGAAACAGTTTGTCACAGCCCCTCGTTTGTTGTCCTCTTCTCCCTCTCTGCCTACGGTTTACCGGGCAGTTCTATTTGACGATATATATATATATATATGAACTTAGTCTTCAAAAGGACATAAGACTGAGCCGCTCAACTTAGAACCCTACTCAGCCTGCCCAAGTTTACTTTCAATTATATCTCTTTAATTGTACTCTCTTCAGTTATGATAAGCTATAGTCAAGCTACCTAAACTTATAGAGCGGTCTGACCATCCTGTTCGTAATAGCATAGTAATACAATATAGCCAAGTTATATCCATTGGGTTCCAACATGTGCGAGGCATTCGGTCAGACTACCTAAACTTATAGAGCGGTCTGATCCTCAGCCAGGTTCGTTTCTCTCTGGTCCACTCTGTGTGAGGCAGTGAGACAGGCTACCTAAACTTATAGAGCGGCCTGTCCCTTGCCAGAATTACTCCCTCAGAACAAAATAAGAAAAGGGTTGAACCACTGAAACTTATAGAGCAGTTCAGACCTTCTTGTTCAGAACCAAAGAAACTGAGAGACCTCCAAATAGAACAAGGCAACCCAAGGTACCTAAACTTATAGAGCGCCTTGGGTTCCCGAAAGGCACCCACAGTCAAACCCCCACAAGTCAGAGCAGCTAGGACGCCTAAACTTATAGAGCGTCCTGACCCTCCAAGCAAGTCACAGCACCAGGTCTACCCAAACTTATGGGGACATCCTAGCCTCCAGAGCTTCAGGCTACCTAAACTTATAAAGCGGCCTGAGGCTCCATGCAATCCAAGAATAAACAAAGCGCTGGGCTTCCCCAAACTTAAGGGGACCTCCCAGCCTTAGTGACCCAGTCAATCTACACACAATACTGTCTTCCTCCCAACCTCCCCCCAGATGCAACCCATCTCATTCATAGTGTGCTTTCAGGCAATCAACAAACCAAAAATTGAGATTGCACACACACTCCTTTACTTCAAGCTGACTTAAGTCCTGACAGTCAAACCAAAATCAGAGTACAGGATCCACACAATACGCTCAGTCAAACGTAGAAAGATGTACGGGTAGGGGTTATAGTTGGGTTTATAGAGGGAGTCAAGGAATTAGCACTCAGTTCCGTGCCTCCGGGACTAAGGCGCAGAGCTCCCGCAATCGGTGGGGCGACCTCCCACGAAGGCCTTGGCGTGGGTTACGGGCCACACGCCCGCCTGCCACCCTCCTCTCAGTACCAAAGGACAAGACTTAGAGTGAGAGGACAAAAAAAGAAAGCTGAGACCCTCAGATCCAGAAAGGGTGCTTTCAAACTCGCATGAGAGGGCCTTGAATCCTTGACGCGCCTGAGGGCCCCACAGTGGTGGCCAATGGGACAGCTTGATCAGCGCTGAAGTCAGACTGTGAAGTAACTTTGCCGGCCGAACCCCTAACTCGCAGCAATACCCCTTTTATGACCACTCCACCAAGCTGCGGCAGCAGCTTTTTTTTTTTTTTTTTATAGTCCGGCCACTGCGTTCAAACCTCAACAGCCTCTACCCGCTTGGTACCCGCAGATTACTCCGCACCAGCAGCAGGTTTTGTCTCGCCTGTTGAAATCTACAAGCCCATGGTAGAAGTATCAGCAGCCTAACCGGCTGCTCTGCCTGCCCCTACAGCAGTCAACTGATGGCATGCCTCTATGCGGCCGGCGCCAAGCTCCCCCACCTGTGCGGGGCAAACGGGGATCGAGCCCAAGGCCTCCTCAGTGCCACTTATTAGCCCTACCACCCGAGCCCGCTGGATCTGAACTCGCGTCCGCAACCTCGCGGTTCCACACGCCGACCCCGCAGTCGGTCAGTGTGCAAGTTTAGCATGAACCCTCTGCTGGATTATGAAGCTATTCGCTGCAACCCATGAGGCGCGGTTATTCCCACAGCGATCCGCCGACCAACAGGTAAGCTTACTATCGCGCGCTGCCCTCGTGTTGCTTCTGTCCACAGGCTAAACAACAATCGGAATGAATCTTCCGCTAGAAAGCGGAAAGGTTCATTGTCATATTCGTGTTTTCCTTCTCCCGGCACCGCAGCACACCCCGTTTCTTCCCCCACTCAAATCCTACTAACGCTCTACCCAACCCAACTATAGAATCAGAATCGTGACATCCCACAATCCGTAACCCACACCTCAGCCCGCCTATTTTTCGCCCAGCTTCAGGCGAGTCAACCCCTTTTCCGTTTACTGTCTTCGCCGCCTCGTCACTTCCACGCACCTCCCCTCTCCACTAACACCCTTCGCACTACTCTAACGCCAAACTAATGTGAACACCACGCTCGCCATGCCTGAAAACCTTCACTCCAACTTCCCCCTTACCTGGCGTCACCCCCTATCGGCCCTATCGGGTGGATCATATCACCTTTCCCCTCCTGCCGTTAGCCCTCCACCATATCCTGGCGCAACTTTGTTTCTATCTCCCTTCAAAACTGCCACCTCATAGTCAAAACCATCTCTTCCACCTGACTCGCCCGGCCCCAAAACCCCGGATTTCGTTCTTCCCTCATCAAAAATCGCCAACAATCACACCAGCTTTCTCCCTTCCACAGCGCCTACTCCCACCATCACTGCTGTCGGACGTACTTGCCCCAATCAGTTCCCACGTTCGTCCTATTTCTCCCCTCTTGTTGACATCACCCTGAATCAGCACCCCGCGGCCGAGAACAGCACAGCGCGTCCGTCTCTACAATGACCCAGTTAAAAAGCGTCGGGGCAAACGACGAAACGGGTGATAGCAGAGGTGCTCCCGTCTTTATACATGCCAGGCCGCCCACGAGGTCACGCAGGTCTTCCCTGTGTCGGACCGATTTTTAACAGATGCTCCAAGGGACTAAATCGAGGCCGCACCTTGCAACGCTCCCCAACGGCGCAGCCTCTTCGCCTACCACCCGCCTCCGGCTTGATTCGCGTCCGGGTTCGTCTCGGATCTTCACGCGCGATCTTTACGCCGTGGGTCTGCGAATCTCCCCGTATCCCTCCTGCCTTAGCGGATGGCCCGAAGGACTCCTGCCGCGGTAATGCCCCGTTGTCGCACCAAAGGCCACTCGGCCTCTGACCCTCGTGCGCGCGCCTGCCCTTCATTACGTCCGGGTTCATCCCGGTTGTCACGAGCATTGGCCCCACGCAGCGGCCCAGCAGATCTTTCCTGCATCACCCCAACTTTTACGGACGCCCCATAGGACTCCTGCCGCGTCAGCACCCCTGCGGCCCCTCCAAGTTCCGCGTGCATCCGGCCCCCTTCTTCGATTTTAGCACACCACCTCTGCGCAGCTTTAACCGGTGCCCCGGAGGGCACAGCCTGGGCCACTGAGGCAACCGACCCCAGGTACTTCGGAATACTTGGTTTTACCCACCAAGTTCCGTCATCGGGGCCCAAGCACCGGTTCACGTCTCAATAGCTCATGGGAGTCTCGTGTCCGCATACGGGTGCGAAAAATTATAGTAACAAAAATTCGAAATAAATAAGCCATACGTAAATAAATATATAAAACCCCGCAAGACATGCGGCAGTCGGGCGGAAACCGCCGCCCCCATAGTTGCAAGAGGCGAGGGGGATAGTTCCACGGCCCCATCAACCCATCAAGCCTTTCTGCCGCGCTCCTTCGCTGCCCCGCTGCACGCTGTTGGCCTCGATCCTTGCTTCCACTGCGTACAAGTCCAATGTCATAACCAATGGGGCTAAGCCCAAGCCTGTGACCAGCAGGCGTGGCTTCCCATATAAAGTGGTGCCACACGGCGCTCCGGGCTAAGATACCGCCTTGACCACCCTTTTCATCCCACATTGGCACCCCCGGCCCCTAGGCGTCCGCGCCGGCCTACCAGCCTGCACCCCGACCGTCCCGTACGCCTATCGGTGCGCCAATCCTACCACCGGTCGCGCGCCCCGACCAAAGAACAGGAAAGGGAACGGACTTTTACCCCTAACCAGACCCGTAACATGGTCCGGGCCGGTCGACTAGACCGGCCGCCTACTTCAACCAAAAAAATCACACGCGGGCCTCCTACTTCAACCAAAAAAATCACACGCGGGCGTCCTACTTCAACCAAAAAAATCGAGGCCGCCTACTTCAACCAAAAAAATCACACCAAGTAGAGAAGACTATTGAAGTTCAACAGTATGTTGTCAACTCAGAGTCCAAATGCTTCTACCCATGCATATAGCCCTGCGTCGCGATTAGATTCGCGAATGTTCTGTGGGTTTTTTTTTTTTTTTTTTTTTTTTTTTTTTTTTTTTTCCATTTCCCACCTTTGTCTGGGTTGCTCTTTGTCAGACCCGCACAATCATCTCACATGATCGAACTAGAGTCAAGCTCAACAAGGTCTTCTTTTCTGTGTGTGCCCGTATCATGCACAGTAATAAGCGCCGATACAGGCGCGTAGTCGGAAGAGTCAACATCTAAGGACAAAAAAACAATGTCCCCATGAACGCTTGGCTGCCATAAGTAGGTGTCCCTGCAACATCTGCACTTGGACGCGACCTGTGTCAGGTACATCGCCGCAAAAACGAAACGTCCCGTTTGCTTAAGCGAACGGGCGCACCACTCGAGTACACACTAAAAAAAAAAAAAAAAAAAAAAAAAAAAAAAAAAAAAAAAAAAAAAAAAAAAAACCAAAAAAAATCTAAAAAAAAAAAAAAAAAAAAAAGAGAATAACTTGTGCCCCGAATGTAGCCGCCCAGTGGCGGCTGATTCATTCGGCTTTTGCCCATCCGTGGATAGACTGTCCGGGCACAGCCTCCTGATGAGTCGGTGGAAGTCCGACGGAACAGTCTAGCACAGTTATAGGACGTCGCTCCACTATTTTCAACGTGCGCAAAAGACAAAATCATGGCGGTGTATCTTTCCAGGTTCTAGCGGACGATTCACTCTCGTTTTGCACGTTTCAAGAGTAGTGGAGTGAGACCCATATGCCCGTTCATTCAAAACGAACGGGTGCTACCAAGAAAGAATAAAGGAAAGAAGAAGAATCTAAACAAAATCTAAGAAGGATACATCGTAAAATTAGATGAGAAGATCAGTAAAACTTTAACATCCGCCGTGATTGATAAATTGGTAAGTAGCGGCGGAGGAGACGGAGAAGATGAAAATGGTGGTGGAGACGGAGATAAGAAGAAAAAGGGCGTGCTACAAAAAGATGCAGGGGAAGTCAGGAAGGTAAAGGTAAAGGTGTCGTGAACATACACCGGCAAAAAAAAAGAAAGTGTTTTGCATTGGATTGCAGCGGTTGAGTCCTATGGCTAGTCCGTGTATGGCCAGAGATACAATGAGTTTTGCAATTTCCCTATAGAAGGAAGCTAATTGCCAGTCTATGGTAGAGTATTCGTAACAAACTCATATTGAAGATTTATTTAAAGCGGTCCGAGAACGGTTTGAAGATAAAAACTTAGCCCGGAGAACTGAAATGTTAATCTTGAATATCGCAGATAGGAAATGAAAAAGTGTTTTTGCACTCAAATCTACCATTGACGGACTTCTGCAATGTGTTGAACATGGACTCACTCCGACGCAGATTCTTAACAACTTTGCTAGAACACTACCCGACCCTCTCCGTACTCAACTATATCCCCGCACCAAAAAAGAGGGGATGACTTATGAGAAGTTCAGCAAGATCGCATTAAATCATGCCCGTTTCTTGGCGAAGGCAAACTATGCTATTACTGGAAAGATCTCCAAGCTGGCAAGAAATGACAAAACCATACCATCTCAGGAAGTATTATTGGGAAAGACAACCTTCTTCTGACCTTTGAAAACTTTCTCCTATGATCAGATAGACTATGGTCTGGAGGGAGATGCACACAACGGATCGATAGTTCAGGAGGGGGACTACACGATCGTTGCAGCCCGCGGGGGAGGGCGACAAGGAAGAGGTTGTGGCAAAGGAAGAGGAGGCCGCGGTCGTGGAGGAAGAGGGTCCGGCACCCAGAGGGGTGGTGGCGAAGGAAGCTACTACGTGGGAGGAAAGGGCAATAGTACCTCCCAAGGTGGCCAAGAACCCAACTCCACATGGGGAAGAGGAAGAGGCACGTGGAATGGGAACTGGGATCGTCTGTATCCACCCCATCCTGGCTTGCCCGAAGGCAGAGCTTGGGAAAAGCTAGGAATTACAAAAAAAGTTAAGCCAGATAGAAAAATCGCAGATCAATGCCTTAAATATGGTGACCCTAACCACATCGTTTCCTTCTGCCCAGACTACAAACAACCAAAAGGGAATAACTAGTAGGGGTTTCAGTTTCCTCTACAAGAACTTTGGATGCAAGCAGACTTGCATCCTCCCATTCGAAGGTTCCCGTGACAGAAACTCAAGAGATAAGTGATCCCCACGTAGTCAGTTATCCAGAGGTAGTTAGTGTATGTACCCCTCTAGGTGGATCCCTCGTAGGCATGGGTGATGAGTTGGCCACTCGTCGCAAAACCTGGGTCGAAATGAAAAAACAGAAATGGAAGCTAATTATCGCAGATTTAGAAGTTAATAAAGTAAGGGTAGGCGGTATGATTGACAGTGGGTCAACACGCAACTATATTAGTAAGAAAGGTCTGCAAAAGTTGCATCTCAGACCAAAGGTAAAACAGTTGGAAGAGCTCGTAGTAAGTAAATTAGCGAACAGTAGTGAGATTGTATTGGATATATATGTTGAGGGGATTCAGACATACTTTCGGCTCGAAGCAGAGGGGAAAGTGGAATGCGTTTTCCACTCTCTGGCTCCCTTGGTGGAAGATAGTCTCCCTTTTGACATTCTCTTAGGTACAAATTGGGGGGAAGCTGCAGATGCGGATGTGAAGCTAAGGGACGATGAATGTTGGCTCCCTAGTCCGCAAGGTGGAAGAAGAAAATCTGCCTATTTCATGAATCCGGTAAGGAAAGCAACTTAGCTCATTCTTGTATAAGTGTCCCCGTGTTCGCCCACCATGTAAAGAAGTATAATCTATACGATCAAGTATTTGTAGCATATGTGCGCCGTCAAGGAAGGTGAAGATAAGGAAGAGGCAAAATCCCCAGAAGTTGAGAAAATTCTGAAAGAATTCGCAGATATGGCAGAGACCCCAAACGGTGTGGTGGAACGACCAATCAAACATTGCATTGAAATTATTCCTGGACACCAGATTTCCAAGGGTCCGATTTACAGAATGTCACACAAAGAATTGGATGAACTGCGAACCCAGCTCGATGAAATGCTGGAAAAGGGATGAATTAGACCTGTTGTGCTAGCGTTATTTGTGCCGAAGAAAGATGGCGGGGTCCACATGTGTATTCATTATAGAAGGTAAATGATATAACTATTAAAAATGTCGAGCCATTACGCAAGATCGATGATTTGTTGGATCGAGTTCAAGGTAGCAGGTACTTTACGAAAATTGACCTGAAGTCTGGCTACCATCAGATTGAGGTAGAACTAGAAGACCAATATAAGACTGTCTTTCGTACAAGGTATGGACACTATGAGTTTATTGTGTTGCCCTTTGGTCTTACTAATGCACTTGCAACTTTCCAGCGGACGATGAATAAACTTTTTCGTGAATGGCTTGATAAATTCATTGTTACATATTTAGATGATATTTTTATTTTAAGTAAAAGTCAAAGTGAACATTGTGAGCACCTTCGACATGTGTTAAATAAATTGCGCGAGGCAAAGTTGAAGTTAAACCCCAAGAAGTGTGAGTGGACAAAGTGTCAGGTGTTGTATTTGGGACACGTTATAGACGGGGACGGTATCAAACCGAAAGACGCAAAAATTGCAGCTATTCGAGATTGGTCCAATCCACGTAAATTGACGGAACTACGATCGTTCCTTGGATTGGCTAACTACTATCGTAAATTCGTAAGACACTTTACGATAATTGTTGCTCCCCTTTGCAGACTATTGAAGAAGGAAACGATCTGGAAGTGGGACCAAGATTGTACGTTTTCATTTAAACGTCTAAAGAAATGTTTGATTAACTATCTGATTTTGAAAGTTGTTGATCCTTCTTTGCCCTTTGTTGTTACTACCGACGCCAGTCAGTACGGGATAGGCGTTGTACTCCATCAAGATGACGAGAATGAATACAGGTTTATCGAGTTTATGTCTCGACCACTGCCTAGTGAGAAAGTCGCCACTTCTACGTATGAAAGAGAGTTATACGCACTCCGGGAAGTTTTGGATCATTAGCATCATAATCTTCTAGGTCGCCACTTCAAGGTGTACTCAAATCATGACATACTTCGCTGGTTAAATACGCAGAGTCTGACCCGAATGACACATAAACTGACCAGGTGGGCTGTGGAAATCGATCATTACGATTTTAAACAAAAGCTTGTAAAGGGTAAGTATAACGTTGTTGCTGACGCATTGAGTCGAAGATCTGATTTTTTCAGTGCTATTGTAACGTATTTAGACATAGGCACCAATATACAAGATAAGATAAAAAATGTTTATTCCACTGATCCTGTTTATGGCGCTATGCTGAAACGTGTTCAAGAAACGTCACAAGAGTTTCCTAACTATCGAGTAACCCAAGGACTGTTGTTTGAAAGAACTGATGTGCATGATAGGCTTTGTATCCCAAACAAAGAAGATATCAAAAATGTAATCTCAGGGGAATGTCATGATACCAAAGACCATTTCGTACGCTAATCTCTTGCATTCTTATATTTGGCCTCAAATGAAATCTGATTGTATTGCATATGTGCAAGACTGTCAAGTGTGCCAACAGAATAAAAGCACCACGCAGCCCCCCCTTGGTCTATTGAAGCCCTTGCCTATCCCAACAGGTCCTGGAGACTCTTTGTCCATATATTTCATGGACACTAAGGTGAAAAGCACTTTAAAGCATGAATGGAAAAAGCCAAGTTATGGTAATCGTTGATAGATTCATCAAGTTTGTTGTTTTTTAGCATTGTCTGCGGAAGCTAAAACTAACTTAGTAATTCGAGAATTCTTTAAACCACCGCTACCCCCGATGTTCTAAAGTCAGAGGGACCGGTAGCCAATTTTTGCAATCTACTGTTGGCCTACCGATAGTACAGTGTGGGACGCGTTTAATTGTTGCAAAAAAAAAAAAAAAAAACACAGGACATGACCTAGGGGAAAGCCATGAAGGTTGTGTGCTCACACCAATGCTTTCGGGAATGTATCTGCCCACAATCATTGCTACTTTCGTTTTTTATTTTTTTTTGTTTTATTTTTTTCTTTTGAAAACCAAAACAGGGTTGAAAGGGAAGGACGTCGGGGAAAGCCACGAAGGTGGCGTGCTCGCAGTAGTGCTTCTAGGAATGCACCTGCCCAAAATCATAGCTAGTTCCTTTTTTTTATTTTTTCTGGTTTTTGTTTTTTCCTTCGAATCTAGTTGTAGTGTCCTGCCAGCTAGAGGCAGGACGCTTTCCACAGACAGCCTACACGCACTTTTCACAGACAGTTGAGTCTCACGTGTACTCAAGACTCTGTATCCAGCTGCTTTTAGGACCAGAGAGTCGTTGCTTTTGTTGTTGTTTTTTCATTTTTTCTTTTTCGTTTTTGTACTGCCATGTTTTACTGATTGTTGTAGCCCTCCCGTTTCGTTTTTGTTTTGTACTGAAAAAAACGAAAAAGAAAACCAACCACTAACATACTTTTTCTTTTTCTTTTGTCTTCATTTTTTTTCCCTCTCTGGCAAGTGGTCGCCAACCCCCCTCCATTTCCGGCCCTAACTCCCCGGAAAGCCGACTTCAGGCTGTCGGGGGGAGTGGAGGTTTAACCACTGGGTAAAAGACTACGGTCATCCCTTCACTATCATTAGTGATAGAGACTCTTGATTCACTAGTGAACATTGGCAACAACTAATGAGTGTCTATGGCTCTAGGCTGACAATGTCATCAGGCCGACACCCTCAGACAAATGAGCAGACTGAGCAAATGAACAAGATTTTGCAACAGACACTTCCTATGTACATTCGTCCCGATCAGATGCATTGGGATGAACATTTGCCCAAAGTTGCTAGTGCCTATAATAACTATGTGCATTTGTCTACTTGCAGATTTTCGTTGGAGTTACATTTGGGATGGAATCCTCGCAGACCTATAGACTGCTTAAACCCGGATAGAGCACATAAACTTCCGTCAGGGACTAGAGAGTTTGCAATGCAATATTAGAAAGGTTTTAAAAAGTTAAAGAAGAACATAATTAAAGTGCAACATCAAATGATTGAACAGGTCAATAAGCACAGCAGACCTTCTCAGTTTGTTGTAGGTGATCTGGTTTGGGTAAAATCTAAGGAGTTTATCCCAAAGGAGAACATATCTAAAACATTATTACTTGCCTACAGAGGACTATGGCAAGTATTGGATGTGATAGGGGATGTAGATGGACCCTCTTACGTTATTGAGATACCTCTACACTTGCATACCTACCCGGTGTTCCACGCGTCAAAGTTCTTACCTTGTGTAACTAATTAATTGTTTCTCAGTCGAAGGGCAGCAATTCCTCCAAGTATGGATGTGAAATTTGATGTTGATAAGATCGTTGTTGAAAGTACTATCTAGACTGGACGCATGGGTAGACCTCAACAACAATATAAAGTCAGATTTGCCTATCAAGATCGAAGTGAAGACCGCTGGTTTAGTAGGCAAGATTTAATTGAAACTGCACCAAACATAGTATCTTACTATGAAAGAGCAAGAAGAGGTGTCAATATTGTGGACAGATAAGGGTTTCTCACAGAACTTCGAAATTAGGCCGGCGAGAGTAAAAGAGCCTTTACGAATTAAACCCTAGATGAATGCCCCAACAGCGAGGGGCTCTGTCGGCTAGAACTTAATTCATGAGCAACAACCCAAAAGACAAAGTTTCTAAGGCAAATGTCGCATCCATAATGAAATGAAAAGTCGTTTTCAACAGTCACAAACAGGTCCTGCACGAACAGGTATTGGACACAGTTTTCAAGGCTGAGTTAGGGTCATGTCTCCTCGATGAAATGTCATGTCTGTTCGGCAATGAGTCAAAGGCCACAGTCTCAGTTCAGTCATAATCCCACGAGTCAGTCCTAATTCAGACCAGTTATCCAAAAGACACGCCCGATGGCCGAAAGCAGCAACAAACCATGGGAAAAGATACGGGGGCATACACTTTGCAACAACTGGTACTGGGCAAGAGTCCCCAACACTTGAGGCTGAATGCAGGACACGCCAGGCCAGTCCAGCACTATAAAGGACTGCCCAGCCTCCCATTTGGACAGATGCTCACTTCGCATGAGAGTATGGAAGTGACGTGACACTTGGACGCTAGATATGTGTGGGCTACGCTAGGTTGAAGAGCAGCGCTATGTGAGAGTGAAGAGAGTGCTGACTAGAGGGAAGGCAGCCATAGTTGCGCCAGCGCTAGTTAGTACATTAGTAGAGATAGTTAGTAGATGAGTTCAGTGAGTAGTATTCAAAATAGATCCTCGTGTGATAGGGAGTGTGCATGCATGATGATTGGGAGCACACCAGGACAACAGACATAGAGGGAGAGAGAGAAGAAGGCAGACGAGAGAGGGGGAGGTGTGAGCTATGGTCACACTTACTTGTTGAGCGTTGTTGTTAACGTTTGGCAGTTGGCGCTGATGAGCGCCGAGCTTGGAACTCATGTTGACCGAAGAAGACTTGTAACTTTGTTCAACGCTATACATTTTGAACTCACGAGATTTCTCTATTAATCTAGTTATGAGGATTGAGTTGAAGCTTCCTAGTTCTCATTCATTTTCTATTGGACTTTGTGTGAGACATCGGAATCTGTGAAATATGTGAAATATTTGAATATGCATGTGATCTGATGCACTCCAGTAAGTGATGCTTGCACCAAAATCGAAAGGGGCTTTAAAAGCCCAAGAGGAGCCTGTGTACGTGGCTTGTCCCTCTGACAGACCTGACAAGTCTCCACATACAGCTTTGCGTCTCTCATCATCAAGGGCCACCAGAACCGCTCCAACAGATTGGCTGTTGTCTTTTTGTAGCTAAAATGTCCGGTGGCATAATGAAACTCGCCTAAGAATAAAGAAAGCAAGGACTCTTTATCTGGCACGTACAGACGTTTATTCTCTGCCTTCTCAAGGAACAACAGTCCGTTGACCAACTCAAACTCGGCAGAAGTTACCTTGTCCTTCACCTCGAGTCTGCGTATGATCTCAGACATGAACAAGTCCTCGCTATAGGCTTCCACCAAGGAGCGAGTGACATCGTCCGCGAGCTCGAACTCAGTAATCAACGCACCAGAGCAATCAGGTTTGCGCGATAAGGCATCAACAACTTTGTTGTACTCCACTTTGAGATACTGCGGTTCAAAGTCATATTGTTCAACGACTTCGATCCAACGCTTCAATGCATCGGAGAGCACTGGTTGGGTTTTCATCCTATGTGACCGTTTGAATGCGTTGAACGCGCGTTCGCGTTCAAACGCCCCCGTTCAAATGTGTTCAAACGTTTTGTGCGCCACGTGGCACAATTTTATTGAACGCGACCCACGCAGCATGGTGAGCGCATGGTGGACTACCGGTGGGGGGATTGGTTCTTAAAAAAAAAAAAAAAAAAAGTGCGACAGTGTATATTTTCATGTTTTAGGGGTAGATTCATCCGATTTTGCTTATGAGATCGATGGAAGTACCATAAGAATGGTTGCACGGTTAGAGACTTACCTGCTCTTCTCTCTCTCTCTCTCTCTCTCTCTCTCTCACACACACACACACACACACACACACACACACACACACACACGACAATGTATAGTTCCATGCAGTGTCTCGTTAGAGATTCATTCCATTTTGCTAATCCAACCCATGGAAGTACCGTGAGGCCAACTGCACGGTTAGAGACTTATCTTCTCTCCCCTTTTTTTTTTTCTTCTCTCTCTCTCTCTCTCTCTCTCTCTCTCTCTCTCTCTTTCTCTCTCTCTCTCTCTCTCTCTCTCTCTCTCTCTCTCTCTCTCTCTCTCTC
>BFEA01000159.1:1255413-1270413 GCA_003427395.1 Chara braunii | reverse complement strand
ACACACACACACACACACACACATACACACACACACACATACACAATCAATCAATCAATCAATCAACCAAACCAATCAAGATCCTATCTATTCGATAGGATCTTGATTGGTTTGGTTGATTGATTGATTGATTGATTGATGTGATTGATTTGATTTGATTGATTGATTCTCTTTCTCTCTCTCTCTCTCGTGCGCGCGTACACACACACACACACACACACACACAAGAGGACACAGACACACACACCAACCCCAGCCTGGACCCTTTTTTTTGTTGATTTGTTTTAAATTTTTGCATCTTTATTTTTTTTTAACACCTAATTTGCCAACAAAAAACCAAAGATCATTTCAAATAAAAATACAGCACAACTCGGGGACCATATCCCTCATGATAAAAAATGCAAAAAAAAAAAATCATGCTTTTTTTTTTTTTTTTAATAATATTTTGTTTAAATCGAATTTTGTTTTTTATTTTTTTTTAAATCTTAAACGAAGTCAGATTCCGAAATGAAAAACATAGGATTGTAGGGTTTTCCAAACCCTACAACCTTATGTATATATATATTTTTAACGTATTTTTAGGGGTAGAAAAAAAATATATTAAAAAAACAGGCCGCGGACTAGGCCTCATAGACCGCGGCCGCAGCTGACTTTTCCGGCCACAGCGACCGAAATGCCCGCGGCCTAGGCCGCATGTGTCACATAGGTGTCTGGAGCATTGCAAAGGCCGAAAGGCATCACCACAAACTCGTACAGACCGTACCTGGCCTAAAATGCGGTTTTGGCCCTGATCCTCGGGCCGTATAGCAATCAGATGGTTCCCGGAGTTCAGATTTATCTTACTGAAGTACCGGCACCCTTGCACTCGATCTAACAAGTCGTCGATGCGCGGTAGGGGCTCTCGGTTCTTGACAGTGATGGCATTGAGACCCCTATAATCAATGCACATCCTCAGAGTGCCCCCTTTCTTTGGTACGAATAAGACTGGAGAACCATAAGGAGGGACACTCAGCCGGATCCAACCCTTCTCTACGAGTTCCTTGAGTTGTCGTCGAAGCTCATTTTCACCGACTTGCGTGCTGCACAGACATATACTAGATACATAACCTCCTCTGGATTCTGCTTGTAATAATTATAGAACGCGGCCGCACATATGTATCCGTAGGACTCAATCAGACTACTAGCTTTGAACTTACGTAATCTGGCGGTCCCCCCACCTGGCAAAGTGTGTTTGACCACTTTTAAGTCCCAGTCAAACTGAGGCTGTGCAACGGAGAGGTAGTACATACCTAACAAGATATCCATAGGGAGATCATCGCTCACTAGGAACGAGACGCGATGTCTCAGTTCCCCTCCCTCGTACGGAAAACAACACTCAACATTCTGGAGGTAGTCATTAACTACCGTGCGTTGTTTCTTGGCACAGGTCGACTCCACAGGTCGACTTAGGCGCTGCACTTGCCACTGTAAGCGCGGCCTCTTTACGCATGCGCTACTGATGAAGTTTCTTGTCGAGCAAGTGTCATAATAGGCCCCGGCCTTGCAACCGCGGATGACCTATGAATCCCCCGCGGTCGAGGTCGCCGCGGGCACGACCGCGGACGGCGGTCTCGGCCACGAGGCCGCGGTCATGACCGCGGTCCGCGATCATGAAAAAAAAAAAAAAAAACAATCAGAAAAATATGACAAACAAATATATGTTATGCTAAAAAATAAACTGAACAACTTTTGTTTTGGAGTCATATCAAAATTCGTTACTAAATTTGAGATTAAAAAAAACAAAAACCTTTATTTTTCTTACTGAAAGAATAAAGTGAAGATCTTTTGCCTGAGGGATATCTTTTTTTTTTTTAATAAAAAAAGTTAAAAAATAAAACTAAAAATATACGGTTGTAGAGCGCACAAAAACCTACAACCCCATTTTTTTATTTTTATTTTTGGCTTATTATCCTAAAATTTAAAAATATCGGGGTTTTTTTATCGCACTTGGCCGCGGGGGGTCACCCGCTGTGGTCGGGATGTCGACCGCGTGCGGTTAAATGGCCCACGGTCACGACCGCGGGTGATACATAGCCGATGACTACCTCGCCGACGAACATCTCTCCCTTAGGGGCTTTAGCCAATGCCGTCCAAAAAACTACTGAGTCTGATGTAGACCACTCCTCCTCTAGCTCCTCTAAGGATTCAAACACATTCATCGAACAGAGGCTCGATGGGTCCGAATGTGTTTGCGGGACGATGATAAAGTTAGTAGCTTGGGGCATCTCTCGAGATGGTCAGGGTGTGTCCACCACCTCTACCCTAGCAGGAACAACTACTATTCCTACTGGCCCGACGAGTTTCCCGGAGCAGTTTCAGAACTGCTGGCCACATTGCTGCCAACGGGAGCGGAGGATCTCAATACCTGCCCCGTCGTAGGCGGGATCTTTTCGGTCACCTTCTTGTTTCGGCACTTGAACTGGTTATGGCCGTATTGGCCACAACGGATACAAGCCTGTCGCGTGTACCGATCTCTCCACACGTCCTCATTGAGACCCGCTTTCTCCCATGGAGGAGAATTGGGGTCTACTTGACTCCTAGACCGGCAACCTCCACGGCGTCTACCGGTCGCCTTACCTTTTTGAGCTACGGCAGCGACTACCCCACCCCCTGAAGCTTCTACGCTGCCAGCCTTTGAACCCACCCCCGCCTGGAAGTCGTCGTCCAACTCGATGGTGAAACCATCGTTGTCGACGAACATGATGCGTCCCTTCGCTTTCCAGTTGGGAGACAGTGACTTCTTCCTACCATCCATCGTGGATGTCTGACCATGCCCTATCTTTGCTTCCAGGTCTAGGGCCTTCTTGCTAAACGACGAGAACTTGTGCATGTTGATGTTGGCCTCACCTGCCAACTGATTCCTGAGAAGCATGGCAAAGCATCTCAGGTAGGAGGTGAGTAAAACCTGGGGGTCATAGCGCACCCCAGGGACACAGATCAGACGCTTTACTATGTCAGTGGCCTCTCTTACTGACTTAAACTGCCTCGTATGTAGTGTTAGGATCGCGTTAGTATCCTTTTGGGCCTCCTAGAGATCATGTCACCTATCTTCCACCAAATTGAGGAAGTCATCTAGTTTTTGGGTGACCGCCCAAGCGTGAAAGTCATGATCGTACCCCTGTAGCTGCATTAAACCACTCAACCATCTTGTTGCACTCTCCTCTAGATAGGAGGCAGCCATAAGCACTTCCTTGTGCGACAAGGTAAGTTTGCACTTGACACAGACTGACACTGCCCTCAACCATGCGTTGAGGTCTTCGCCCCTCTTATCCCCTGTAAAGGGTTTAGTAGCGGCAATGGTCGTCTTTGGAACCCACTGACTTTGTCCCGGTACCTGCACCAATCCGGGTTGTGGACCCTGGGGTGCAGGCTCCTGCACTAGCTGTTGTTGGGGCTGTGTACCCTGCACCTGTGCAGGCTGCGAGACTGCAGGTTGCCCACTTACGACAACCTACGACGGAGGTTGAGAGAACACTGTCTGTACAGGAACTTGTACACTAGGACTTGTTGAGAACCCTCCTGATAACAGCATACCCAGGGAAACGGTTTGGACCGATGCTGGGGAGACATATGGAATACCCCAGTCACTGGTGGGACATAAGGAGGAGGTTGTACAACGGGCCAGACACCAAGCCCGGACAGTGAAGGTGTTGCATGGGGTCGCCGGACCAGCAAGGCCAAACTCTGCAAGATGTCCTGAAGGAGAGTCGTCTGGTGATCCTGCATCTCTAGAACACCTAGCAGTGTTGACTGCAACGTCCTCACATTGTCATCCATGTGCGTCAGGTCCATTCCCTCTAAATCACTGATGCCCGCTTGTCTCCGCTGCATCCTTACTCTTCTTCTAATCATTCGTTCCTTCGCCGCTTTTATCTTTCCTAAGGCCTTCTGTAGTTGTGCCTCCTGCAGTGTTGCCTATTGTATGGCGATCTCATCGAAAGTCAACACTAATGGCTGGCTTGCCATGACGCCAGTGGACTGACTCAGGGCCTGCGCGACCGTTGACCGTACGGTCCCTGAACTGCTAGCCTGGGAACTCAGTTATGCAGGAGTTGTTATGGTTGTTGAAGCTGCTGCTTCGCTTGTGAATGCCCTGCTGGCCTCTGCTGCCTTAGCTCTCTGTTGCTGCTGCTGCCTCTCCCTTTGCTGGCAGAACAACAACTTATCACCCTCGGGTCCTAGTGCCACGTGGGCAATCGCGCGTTTAACCGATCACAAGATCCGGTCGTCCTCACTAGTGGTATCCCTATCGCTCATAAGCTATAGAACAGTACACAATCTGCACTAAGACACTCTTTGATGCTTACCACAGTGTAATGCACAAACTGACTTATAATTAAACTAATTAATCGGTGGCTGCATCAGAGAGTATATACATTTGGGTCGAACAAGTAAGCTCAGGTTCCTACAAACGAAATTACTTTGACTTTGACTAGTTCGCAAACAGAAGCACAATGAATAGAAAACAATTCTAAACTATGCTGTCTGTCAGATGTTAATGGTTGTACATCTAACTGATCAAAATAAAAATAGAATCATTTTTTGGGTTTATTTGCAAAGTGGAATCTTTCCCAAACTGATCACCTGGAATCTACCCCTCCCTCAGTTCTTCCAGAATGTCTCTTGTCGTCAAGGTCCCTGAGCAATCCGGACAGCGTGTGTGTCTAAAGGTCTGCACACGGCCCACCCCTGTGCCCTGAGTCCTGCTGAGCTGGCCAACCCTGCACAGTCTTTATCCTCGCGTGCAGCGAGCCTTACACCGACCAATTGACTGATCATGAGGAGTTTATATGGACGACCCCCGAAGTCCTCAAGAATTTTTTAACGTCGCGGACAGGACGACGATCACAGTCAATAGAAGGTACCCCGCCGGTGTTATTTATAAACTCGGTCTCGTTTGTCCCATAGGGCAGACCTGCCCTTCAGAACCCCTCTATAGCACAGCGAGCAGACAAAGGACAAAGCAGCAAAGCATGCGTGCTCTACTCCCGGTGGGTTGGCATGGTGACCGTAACCCAGTGCTTTGTCCAGGGTCCTTCAGATAGCACTGCCCTCTCCTTCCATATGCTCCACGTGAAGATTGACGACTCTCAAGGTTGAGCGCACTCGATTCCTCACATGAGAGGACTCTCAAGACAGAACACACATCCACACGGTAAGAAGTGTCGAAGAGGGTAGATAAGATTAGGTGCAACGTACCTCAAAATAATTGCCCCCAACCACATATATTCTCACCAGATGACCCGATGTTGATTGTGATGACCAATCGCTGCTTCAGCACAACCAGCATTGCACAACCGTTCCATCTCAGCATCAATCACACACCGGATAGTTCTCATCACACTGCAAACACCCAATAATCACCACTTAGCCTTCCTGGCGAACCCCTCTCCACCTGAATCGCCTACTTATCTTCGCCCTCCTCGCTACACACGTCCCACGGCACGGTCGCTCACCGCACACACCGCGTGCATGTACCGCATTAGGCAGAAGATAAGCGCCAGATTAGCGCACCGTACCACAACTCCGATACCAAATTGCAAGGAAGATGAGCAATAGCGAACTTCAGAAATCAAACAGCATCATACACATGAGACCAGATAGTCATGACCTCGAACCAATAGCAGAATTGCATCACGAGTTTCACCAAATAAGAGCACACCAAAAGCGCATAATTGACAATGCTGGAATAGTCTCATCATCATCAACAAAGAACCAATGTTGATATCCTATCTGGCGCTCGGTGCCCAGAGTTCGAATAGCAGATCCTATCTAGCCTAGACTACAATGTCGTTGATGATGTCAACAGCTCCCCGAAGTAGGAGCAGATCTCGGACAATGTCGTACGCTTCAAGCACCAGGTATGTCTCTCGTATCACTCACAACCTCGTTCCCCAACTCACAGATGCCACATGCACCCAAGGACCACCATGCGCCTCATCCAGCATACAACAACGCAGCTCGGCTATGGCTGCTTGCTCCTTCCAGCTCGCCCGTGAGCACGTGAGCCTGGCCAGCGTTAGCGCAACAGGGCTTGCGCAGCATGCAGCCAGTGCCCGAATGTCCAATGCGTGGGCAAGCCCTTCCCTAGATCGAAGTGGCTTGCTGCTGCGTGCTGTGCTGCGGTACTGAGCCCTGACGCAGAAGCTTCCACTAGGCCCAGGGAGGTTGAGCCTCAGTTCAAACGAATCAGACCCAGGCCAGCCACAGTTACCAGTGCCCAACTGCCCATAGTCTGAGTAAGGTCCATGCTGCGTATCTCGCCCAGGGCCTGACTGAGATACATTTGATAAAGGAGGCCAGGTTCTGGGCGCCTTCAACCAACTGGCGCTGCGCAACTGCCTGAATTTTACCCCAGTTGCGAAGTAGTCCAAAATAGGTCTCTTGTCGTCTGTCGAGCCTGCGTTCACTTAGGGTGGCCGACCTGTTGCAAATAAGGGCCCCGTAAGGCTTATTGAGGCCTTGTGCCTCACAGTATTGTTATAAGCTATTATATGAGCCTTGGGCACAGGGTCCCCCTGTTATTCCCAAAGAAAATAAAAAGAAAAAATATATATCTAGCTTGATTTTTGGAAAAAAAAAAAAAGAAGTTTCCAAAGGCGGCATCAGATGGGAAGGAACTCCACCTAGAGATATGTCGTTGGTCCCCCCGGGTGGCAATTAGCAGAGACTGCTGATAATCATAGGGGGAGGGGACTGGAGGGGAAACACAGTGACTGGCCCATCGAAGACGCTCGGTCCTGATGCTACCGGCTAACCCCTGGCCGGTATCGCCCACCTGCTGTAGCAGGTATCGCACCTACTGGTGGGTGCAGCTCCCGCATGTTCCCTCGTTGGAGGCTTGAGCACGGATGTGGCTGCTATGGGGTTCCCCGTAATACTATAATGACAATAAAAAAGGCCTCAAAGGTCGTCCTGTCCTTTCCTGATTTGACAGGTCATTGAATTGGTTGGGCTTAAAGAATTAGCCTTTTAAGCTATGCATGGGTCCAGACGAGATAAAAAAAAAAAAACGCAAAGCCTTGATGATGCCAGATTGCTCAGAACTGAGTCATAGAGTTGGGGCCGCAGGCCTATACACCGTGGGAAAATCGAGGGTGGGCGGGTCCGCTTCGCCAAAATCTAGCGACGAAAACGACTCGGCCTCTGAGCAGACTGGTGCCTGTGGTGTGACTGCAAGTTCGCTTACGCGATGGGCGCAACTGCTGGCGGACGAAATCCCGAAGCCGCTCCGCATGAGACAAACCAGCCTGCTGCGACTGGTCCTGTGCCGGTCACTTATACACTCGCTGCTCCTGGTTCCAGAGGTGGCCGGTCCTCCGAGGGGCTTCTTCCCGCAGGGTGAGTTCCACTGAATCCTCCTTCGCCGATCTTGGTTCCACTAGCTCGCAACCGTAGATCTTGAAAATTAAGCAATCAAATCTTTAAGAAAAGTAGGCTTTACTTCGAAACTGAAAATCCACGGGGTAAAAACCTCCGAGAGGCAGTTGGATGAAATGACCGATAGGTCCCAATGTCTTGACAAAAAACCAAGTGATGGTTAAATCGGAATCCACCGAGTAGGTACCAACTGCATGGGTTGGAGAACGACAGTTGTTGCATGGGTCTCGACGAGATAAAATAGAAAAAAACACAAAGCCTTGATGATGCCAGATTGCTTAGAAGTGAGTCATAGAGTTGGGGCCGCAGGCCCACACACCTCCTAGACCTCCCAAAATCCCTCCATCATCCCACAAGTGACGTGTCATCTTGCGGGGAGCGGTGGAACGAGCGAATGAGTGATGGAAGCTGGAGACAGAAGCGAGCGACGCCGGAAATAACTGAAAGTTATCAAGCGGGGCTAGAATAAAGTAACAAGCTAATAGAGGAGTTTGGACCAAGAAAGTGATGGCGAAATGGGATGAAGAAATTGCTAGTTGGATTGAATGAGTGGTTATAACGAAATGGAGTGCCGAACTATCGATAGCGATGACGAACCAATGGTGTCACCATCCACTGTAGATGCGGTGGTGAATTGCTTAAGTGGTTCCTTTAGATTGCTTGGTAGGGAGGAAGGGGATGATCCTTGCCAGAGTAGCCGGGTAAAGGCGTTTTGGAAAGCGTACAGAGAGTATGGGTTGGCGAGAGGGGTTACAAAGGAGTCAGTGCGACCGCTGGTTTGGGAGAAACTGAAGATTGTGATCGAATATATATGATGCAAGATAAAGGTGCTGAAAAGGATGAGAGAGGCGGAGGCTTATCAACATGCCGCTATTTTCTTATATTTGTGCGAGAGTTGGCAACGATGTGGGGAAGGTTTGCGGTTACAATATAAGGAGATTGACATTGGGAATTGCCTTGTACGACCAGGATATACTAAGACAGATCGTTATGGAGGACATTTTCTTATAAGGTTAAAGAAGGCTGAGGAAAACGAAGAGACTTTTCTGCGCATTCTGCCAGAGTTGATAATTGTGTATGAGAGCCTAGGGCTGGATTTGCGATCTGGTTATTTGTTTCGGGCTGGTCGTGGGGTTAACGCACTAGGTGGATGGGCTTTTAATAAACGAGTTGAAAAGTGGTTTGGAGAGGCGGGCGTATACGAAGGAGAGAGTGGTCATAGCTTTAGGATTGGGGGTTTGCAGGCAGGAATAGAGGACGGGTGGAGTTTAGGTGAGATGATGCGTCAGGGAACGTGGAGCAGTGTTGGGACGTTTATGTGATATGGATATGGGGTAAAGAGGGGGTGGAAGCGCAGTGGAGAGGTAACCGAGGAAAATGTGAAGATTGCGGAAAAAAACTAGGTGGAAAATAGGATGCAAGAAAGATCGATGGTGGCTGGATTGGGACATGAATGGTGAACTCGAGCGCTGGGTATGCATGAATAAATGGATTTGAGAATGACAAAACTACGGGAAACTTTAAGAGAAAGGATGCGAGTCAGCCAATTTGCTTTGCGCGAGTCCGAAAAGCTGAAGAGGTAGTTGGCAGGGGCTGATGAGACAAGAGTCAGCACTTCATGAATCAGAGAAGTTGGGGGGAAACGCCATCTGTAAGGCGAGGCTGGTTGCAAGTTTCAATCGAGCGATGGTGCATCAACGAAGGATGCAGTTGAGGACCGTTTTCTGGATATATAGACGGAGCAGGCATGATGATAATCTAAGGCAAAAAGGTCAATTGCGGGAGCACCTAACAAATTGAAGATCATGTTCTTGAGGTAGGAGGAAATGCCCCAGTCAGTATTGTCCTGAGTCTTGGACAAATCGTCGGCGATTTGGTTTAGATTCCTGGAATCTATATGGGAAAGAGGCAGGTATCATGAGAAATAAGCAATGAAGAGATCAGACGGAGCCAGTGATTGATGAGAGGATCGGAGGATCTAAGATTGTTGAAAAGGGCTACCGAAGATTGGTTGTCTAAAAATAATATGATGGCGGAAGAAACAAGAAAATGAGGGTGCGAATTTTGAAGAAGGAGGAGAGTTTGAAGGACTGCGAACAGTTCTCTATGTGTGGAGGAGGCAGAAACTTCAAGGAGATAACAGGGAAGAGATTGATTGAAGTGAAGCGGAGGGCCCGAGGAAGGAGTGATAATGGCGCCAATTTGGGTGGCGGATGCGTCTGTCAAGATAGTAAAGGTAATGGATCTTTTAGTCCAAAGTCGGCCGGGGAGGCAGGCTAAGTGCTCTGCCCACCAAAACAGATCCTGAATTAAAGAATTTTAGATGGGGATGGGAGAGTCCCAGTTGGAGGGGGAGATAGCTTCGTAGATTGATGATGTGAACAGAAGAGCCGGTAAAAAGGCGTGTAAGAGGGAAGCAAGTTTCCCAGCAAGTTTAGCTAGGGTTCTGCTTGAAGGGGTGGTATGGGTTGTTGTAGCGATGAGGGTTAGAATTTTTTCTGCCTTATCTTCCGGAACCCTTATTCTTTTTGAGTGAGAATTAATTGTAAAACCCAGGAATCTAATGGATTGTGAAGGAAGAAATGAATATTTGTTAAGACTTAGAAAAAAACCCAGGTTGTAGAGAAGGGCGACATAGTTAAAGGATTGCCAAAGAAGAAGGGGAAGGTTTGAATTTGCTAGAACAGAGTCATCAATATATGAGGTGATAAAAATATGGCGGAGGCGAACTTCTGCCATAACTTCTTGCATTACTGTGATAAAAATCCAACATGTTGTGGATAAGCCAAAACATAAAGTTCTGAATTGGTAGTGGTTCCTTCCCAGGGGAAGGCAAGATAAGGTATGTAGTCCGGGTGAACTGGAATATGGTAGTATCCATTTTTAATGTCAAAACAGGTCAGAAAGTCTTGTGACGAAGAACCCGAAAGTGGGGCTACCATGTCATTAACGGATTCATAGTGGAATTTTGAAAAGGATATGAAGAGGTTAACAAAGCTAACATCTTGGATGAATCTGGTTTTGGAAGAGCTTTCGATAGCGATGTCGAGCGCATCCGCCCGGCACCGCACGGGGCAGCACGGGACCCTACCGGCTGCGTCACGCAGGAGTTGGTTTAAATCCTTCGTCGTAGATAATACATGTGGAGCTTCCTTAAGCCGCTCCGGCCGAGTGCGCCAGTCATACCTCTCGCGAGCCCCTACAACAGAATAGGGCCTACGCGAGGCACCACTTACCTACACCTTACGGGAGTTGTCACCTCCCTTCGGTGGGCGTATCCCCGCCGAGCTACCAGTCCACAGTATGAAAGCTAATCAGTTGCAATCGCAGAGGTGGACCAGCCGAGGGCGTTTCTCGTTCGCTGTAGCATAGGGGCACGCGCGGTAATACGCCTCTATCGGACCCGCACGCGAACCGACATCTTGGGGAGCTGAAGTCACAAGCGCAGCTCGTCGTTGGTCGACTTGGACGCATCCCACACACCACGCGCACGCCACTTTATGAACACACATACACACAAAACAACACATATATGAAACGACACAACACAAACAATGCGACAACGCTCCTAGGCCCTCAACCCATAACTTTCCGACGCGGAAATCGGATAGGCGTCGGGCGCGAGACTTAGTATAAAATCGCACGGACGCCGGGCCTACTTATATCGACTATCAAGGGTCGCATTCGACACCCAAATGTCGGTTGACACGCGCCTTGAGGGTTAATCTCTCGACGCTGGACAACCGTCATGCGCGGTTGAAGACCACACACCCTCTTCTGCACATTATGCAGAGCAGGTGGTATACAGGTCCACACCTGTGGTGGCAGTCGTTTCTTACTTCCCTAGAGGTGAGTTCCACTCCGGGCCCGAACAGAAGTCAAGGGGTTTGACTTTGACGGCTGCCACGGACTACAACGTCCAACTATAAAAACTCTAAAAAACAAAGGTAAAAAGGGAAGTCCCCTTTCCTTTGAGGACACAATCTGGTTGACCCTTATACACAATCAGAGTGGTCTCTCAAACACTCAGGGCACTTATAGATATATGAGGGTTGATTATATAGGACGATCACTTCTCACAGTCACGGTGTGACTCCTCTCAGCCATATATGTATAAAATTGCAGGCAATCACATCCAGAGTCTGAACCAAAACCATACCTGCAATCACATCAAGGATTCAACCAAAAAAGTTCACGCACTACACGGGGTCAACTTCAACCATTCCTTGCACTCATACCCCTCACTCTAGTCATGCAAGCCTCACTTGTGTAACTCTTAAAATAAATACTCAGTCCCTTTGTCGGATGACCATTCAATAAAGTCCAGGTGAAAACACAATGAAACAGTTCAAACCACAGGGGTAAAGCCTTTAGGTGGAGTAACAAGAGCGGATTGGAATTGAATCGTAAACCGACGGATCAGCAACCGACCTGTTATCAGTGATAACAAAAGAGGACCCTTAAGGGATCAAGCTGAATCTAACCCAAATCCTGAATCAAACGGTAAAGAGGACCTGTAACACAAAACAGGTCAATCCCCAAGCTAAACCTATAAGTCCATGGAGAATAATCCCCATATCACGATCCCACTCAAATCACCTTAATTAACTTAGTCAGAATCTACCTATAAGCAGTGCCCAAAGCAAAGGTAGACTCTGGCATAATCTTCCCTATTCAGGGTGGATCGCCAAAATCGCCATCTATCAAAATATAATGTAACTCCTCTAAATCAAGAAAATTTCGGCAGCGCTTCCCGCAGGAAAAGTACCTTTTCATAATTTATATAAGTCCAAATATGAAAGCATAAATAATCTTTAGCTCTAGAAAGTCAAATTTTGTCCAACTCCCTAAATTAGTAAAAATTTTGGCAGCATTTTCTTTAGAAAGGGAGACTTCCCAAATTTGTACTAAGTCAGATATGAGCTCAGAAAACAACTTGAGTTCAATTTAGACAAGATTTAACTAACTCCTTACTTTTGCAGAAATTTCGGTAGCACTCCCTCTAGAAAAGTGTTATTCCAAAATTTATACAAGGCTAAGTTCAAAATTTGAAAGTAACTTTGACTTCTCAAGGTCCAATTTTGTCTAGCTCCCTGAATTAGCAAAAATTTGAGCAACATTCCCTTTAGAAAATGAGACTTTTCATATTTTTACTAAGTCGGATATAAGAAAAGACAAAGTTGAACTTTTGATAAGTCAAAATTCGACTTACTTCTTGGATTTGTAGAGATTTCGGCAGCGCTTCCCGTAAAGAAAATAGCTTGCCAAGATTTATACAAAGCCAAGTACAAGAAAAAATCTCTGAAAATGCAAGAATTGACCTAAGTAAAAAGTTATTATAGAAAATGCAAGAATTGACACTAACTCCTATGACTCTAGCACGTGACGGACCTCTATAACAACTACCTATCAACTCAAACTCAGACTAGGTAGCGATACCACTCAGTCACATGCAGGTCAAACCACAAAGGTAAGTACTCTCACCATCCCCAAGTTCATTCCATATAGATAGTTTATGAATCTTTTAAGTCCTTAAACCCTTATTTCCCTCTTACATAAGATATAGAGCTGGACCATTCGTCATGGAAACAATGCCCAACTTGCCTTTAAGATATACACGAACAGGTTGCACAACTACTTCTCTCTTCTTTTGAGCATATGACTAGGTTATTCGCCCTGGAAACAATGCCTAGCCGCCCTTAGCCGTTTAATATCCAAAATTTAGTATTTCTCTGACTTTGTTTTCAAAAAGGAAAGCAAATATGGGCAGGGGACTAAACCATTCGTCATGGAAACAATGTTCAGCTTCCCAAACTATTTTCATTTATACTTCGTATTTTTTCCTTTCTCTTCTTGGTGATATGACTTAACGCTGGAGCATTCACCATGGAAACAGTGTCCAACTGCCAGTTCACATGCAAATATATATAAAGTATTTTTTTATTTATACTCAGTTTAACTTATGTGCGTGGTTTTCAGGCTAAACCATTCCCCATGAAAACGATGCTTAGCCTTAGACCAAAAATCCTCCCTCAGAATAAACAAGAACTTAAACCCCTTCAATCAAGCAAACCCTCAGAGTTAGCTAGAGCAACCAGGCCATTCACCATAGAAACAATGCCTGGTTCCCCAGAAAACAACTAAATAAACACAGCAACCAGGCCATTCACCATGGAAACAATGTCTAATGCTTCAGAAAACAGTCAAATAAAACACAGCCCTGAGTCATTCACCCTGGAAACAATGCTCAGGCTTTGGTTGACCCTTCAAACGCATGCAAGACTACCTTCCTCCCACCTTCCTCCAGTTTTTCCCTTTGCCTGCTTTCGACCAAAATAAAGAAGAAACTTAAGTTTCACTCTCACAAGTTCCTTCCATTTTGTCTGATTGGGTCCTGAAGAGAAAGCAAAAACCATAAGGACAACCTCATACATATAATAGTCATACTGCAGGGGGATAAACAAGCATGGGTAGTAGTAGGTTGTACAGATAGAAATGACTTACCTGACGATTCCCTGCCTCCATAACTCCTCCTAAGTTCCGGCAGAGCTCCCGCAATCGATGGGTGGACTCCCCACAGAGTCTTGACGCGGTCCTACGGGTTGCAATCCCGTCTGCCGCCTTCCTCTCGTAACCAAGGACTAGACTGAGAATTAGAAGGGCAGAAAGAAATAGATTTGAGACTCTCAGATCCAAGAATGGTGCTCTCAGTCTCGCAAGAGAGGGCCTTGTAATCTTGGATCGCCTGAGGGTCTCGCAATGGCAGCCAAATCGCATGGGCTTGATCAAGCCAAAGTCAAACTGTTGAGCTCGACTCCCCTGACGAACTCCTAAATCGCAGCACTAACCTCCCCCATTCAAGCATGATTACGCTACCAAGTCCCACTACCTCGTTCTCAACCCGCACTGTCGCCGCACAATAGTGCACCTCTCCTACACACTTTATTAGAGTGTCGACCATGCGCAACAACACACTTCAAAACGCAGGTCAACTGCCGTCAACCCGCCACTTATCGGCTCCCTTGGTCATTTTTCTCAGTCATAACAAGGACCTCTTCCTTCAAGCGAGCTTCGTCCGCCCGCAGCCAGACTCAGCGGGATTCAACAGCACCTAGGCTCAACTACAACAATATCGCGCGCAGAAACACAGTCCTAATTAGCCAACACTAAAAACCACATTTTCGGCAGTCTGGGAATCTTAACCAGCAGCCGTAACTTGCGGTTCACAATGCAGAGTCCAACAGTGAGGTGGCGAGCTGGTTCGTGACTAAGAGGCCGCCTCGCACTATCCCACACAGCAACGTCGACTTGAAGTTTCAAGCTCTCCGCCTCGACAACCAGCCATTACAGTGACCGTGCGCTGACTAAGCATGCCGCAACAACTATCAACAGACATCCGCAGACTCTTGTTTTATTGATCTTACAAAATGCAGGTACGTACTTCACTCCTCCTATACGTACTGTTAGACCCATTTGTCTCAATTCCGATAACCTCTCCTCTTTCGTCGCTCTCTCTCTCTCTCTCTCTCTCTCTCTCTCTCTCTCTCTCTCTCTCTCTCTCTCTCTCTCTCTCTCTCTCTC
>BFEA01000159.1:1231050-1246368 GCA_003427395.1 Chara braunii | reverse complement strand
TAATGCAAAACGGTAACAGAAATACTTTGCTTAGCCGAAGAAATAAAAAAGTAACAAACACATGGATGATTGAAGTTTGGGCCGAAGAAGAGAACACCAACCCAGTGGACTTACAAAAGAGGAACTCAGGAATGCAGGAAAACAATCGATAGCAAACGTAATGATAGATGCACAAAAAACCTTCGAATTGTAATCATACAGTACCTTGATTAAAACTCATTATTATCCTTTATACTCCTTTTTTCTTTTTTTCTTTTTAATAAGAAAAGACCCTGAAAGCTAATTTCGCATACATAGTTGATTAAGTCCCTCCTTTTTACCCATTATAACACGGTGGGCCAATGATCAAACCATGATCAACAAAATAAGCGAAAAAACAAAAACGAAAGAGACGAAGGTAGCAAATCAAATCTTCACTTAATTATGAATTAAGCAGAAAGGAGAGGAATAAAATCCTCTTAGATGCATTTAGCAATTTATTAAAAACCATCCATATGGGAGGGTAACAGGTTTAGGGGGGGAGACAGTGAGAGTGAGTAGGTCTATGGAGAAGGAGGAAGAAGGTGAAGAGATGGAGGGAAAAAAGTAGGAAAAGGAAGAAGAAAATGAGAAAATTCAAATTTCTACAGATGCTGGGCTTGCGCCGTTGCCTTGGGGTTTTGGAGACAGTTGGGGGAGGAGGTTGGGGATTTACAGGGGACTGAGATGAGGAGGGAGGTTTCGTTACTAGGAAAAGGGGTTGGAGTGGAAGAGGGGGAGGTGATGGGGAGTCCGAGGAGGAGGCTTCCTCAATCTCCGATTTTCTTGACTTCTTCCTCCTGGTGGGCGCCTGCGGCGCCTGCCTCCCCTTCCTCTTCATCACTAACTATCATATGCCTAAAGCTAACGCACTTCCTATAACCCTTCCTCGAGGAAAGAAACTGTCTGGGATAGTCTGGTACAAACGGCGGCGAAGGTTCCAACGACATAATCAGATGGAATACGTATTCAGGCAGCTTGCCGCACGCTTGCTTCCTCAGGTAACGGAACCAGGGTCTTGGACCCCAATCTGCAAGCTTCTCGAGATGAAGATCCAGAACAGCCTCTTCGCCAAGGGAACAGAAAAAATCCTTGAAGAAAGCGGTCACCGGAAAGGCGAGGAATGACGATGTTGCCAAACCAGGGAGGTTTTGTAACAACGTTAGAAGCCCTTCTCCGACCCAAGATTGCGCCGATCTTGATACGATCTTCGCAATGCACATGGCGAAACAGAAGAAGTTCGCTGAGATATCACAAGCGCTCCTGATCTGGAATTTCGCCAAGTCGAGCTGAGCTCTTAACAGCTCCCGCGAAGATAGTGAAGAGAGGGGGCACGAATCTACAGCGAGATGATTGAAGATTGTAGGTGAGAAGAGTGAATAGGAAAGTAGCTCGGCCACGCGCTTCCTCTTTATAATGAAGAGGTTCCTTTGATTGTCTTGGAACGTAAACGAGGTTGCCGAAGAAACATACTCAACGACATCCTCAATGTTGAGCAGATCTCCGTAGGTTCGTTCTGTAGTACTGCACTGAACTTTGATCAGTGATGCGGGAAGAAGCAGGGGAAGAACAAAGAGGTAAAGAGGAAGAAGTGAAGCAGTAGGCGGGTCAATGACAAAAATGTGCTCGAGCGCAGGATCCGTAGAGATGGGCGGAGAAGGCAAACAAGACGACGGGGAATCGATGAGTGAGGAAAATTCATCGCGAAGGGAACCAGCGGAGACGGGGTCGAGAGAGTGAGGAAGGAGGTGGGCGGGATAGTGATGTTTCAAAAAGGGGTCATAGAGAGGAGGCCTGTCGCGAGGAGGAGAATGAAAGGAGGTGGCGGGGGAGGAATGGCGGGGCGATGAAGAAGACGAATTGGGGGAGGGTGGGATCGAGGGGCTTCTGAGGATTGGAAGGGAACCGGGGACAGCAGAAGTGACAGGACCCGGGGAAAAGGGAGCAGGGTTCCTATCGGCTGAAAAAAAATAGAGGGGGAAGACTTACCAGAAGTTAAATTAGCAGGGGAAGAAATGACTGACCAACTGGCAGATGAATCGACCGTAAAGACTGGGCTAGGGGAAAGACAATGACTGCGAATAGGAATGCGGGACGGATTAGCGTGAAGGGTGGAAGGCTGGCGGAGTGAAACGAAGCAGCCTTTGGCCAAAATCTGGCGACGAAAACGACTCGGCCTCTGAGCAGACTGGTGCCTGTGGTGTGCCTGCAGGTTCGCTTACGCGATGGGCGCAGCTGCTGGCGGACGAAATCCCGAAGCCGCTCCGCGTCAGACAAACCAGCCTGCTGCGACCGGTCCTGTGCCGGTCACTTATGCACTCACTGCTCCTGGTTCCAGTGGTGGCCGGTCCTCCGAGGGGCTTCTTCCCGCAGGGTGAGTTCCGCTGAATCCTCCTTCGCCTATCTTGGTTCCACTAGCTCGCAATCGTAGATCTTGAAAATCAAGCAATCAAATCTTTTAGAAAAGTAGGCTTTACTTCGAAACTGAAGATCCAGGGGGTAAAAACCTCCCAGAGGCAGTCGGATGAAATGACCGGTAGGTCCCAATGTCTTGAAAAACTTTAAAAAAAAATAATAATAATAATAAAAATGTCTTCAAAAAAAACAAGTGATGGTTGAATCGGAATCCACCGAGTAGGTACCAACTGCATGGGCTGGAGTACGACAGTTGCAAAAAGAGGGGAAGGAACCGGGCTTGCGCGGAAGGCAAAGGAAGGCGCAAGGACGCATATCGGAACTCGCTCCACCACACAACATTGAAAAAAAATGTATCTGGTCATGAAAGCCGTCCTGGTACGGTCAGAATGTTTCGTCAGTCTGGAGAATTCTGTGAAAATGTTTCGTCAGTGCGAACGTATTTGGAAGGCTGACCGCCCATATACATTTCAGTGTCTTGTTAGTTACTGGAACATTGACCCGCTGCCCCTTTTTTTTTTTTTTTTTTTTAAGTATTTTTTTTTCTTCTCTCAATCTTTTTTTTTATATATTCTATCTCATCCTCTCGCTACTCTATGTATAGTACGGGGGAACACCAACCACCCTGGAACTCTCCCCAGCCCACGAGATAAATCAGAACGTAGACAACATCGCAGTCGACGAACGCTGACCGCCCAGATACATTTCCGTGTCTTGTTCGTTACTGGAGAATGACCCGCTGCTGCCTTTTCAAATCAAAACGTAGACTACATAGCAGTCGACGACAATGAAAATGAATATAGACCACCGTCTTCGCCCGATTCGAAATTATCGCTTCATTCCTCCATGTACGCAGTCTGCATGGTCAACCACATACATCTATCATGACAATGCGGTCTATGCGGGTACAGCTATAATGACAATGCGGTCTATTCGGGTGAAGACGGTAGGACTCGACGAGCAGAAAAGGAGGTGTGTGTGTGTGACCAGAGCGCGCAGCGGCAAGCTTGCTTCGAAGTATGACAAGAAAATGAAAAAAGTGAAAATGACCAAAACCCGCCGCGGGCAGAGCGGCTTCGCGGTCGCGGACGAGTGCGAAGACATACGAGAGGGAGGGTGCCGGAGGGCAGAAGAATAAAGGAAGCAAACACAGCAAAGATCCATTATAGCTAAACGAGAAAGAGAGCGTAAATCGAGCAAGAAAGCATACTTGTGCGTGCGCTTGGATGTGTACAAGTGTGCTTATGTGTGTGCGCCTGGATGTGTACAGCTGTGCTCATGTGTGTTCGCCTGGATGTGTACAAGTGTGCTTATGTGTGTGTGCGCCTGTGAAGTGGATTGCATTCTTGAAAAGAGAGAGAGAGAGAGAGAGAGAGAGAGAGAGAGAGAGAGAGAGAGAGAGAGTGCGCTTGGATGTGTAGGAGTGTGCTTATGTGTGTGTGCGCCTGAGCGTAGATTGCATTCTTGAAGAGAGAGAGAGAGAGAGAGAGAGAGAGAGAGAGAGAGAGAGAGTTTTGTACTATGTGATTAGGATGGCAGATGGAGCCGTTGCCGAGGTGGGGAGGTAGTACAGATACCTCATGCGGAAGGAGCCGCCACCACCGAATAAGGTGAGCGCGTCGAAAGCGAGAGCGCGACTGCTGTTGAACCGGAGCAGGTCCCGACGGCGGAGGAGGTAGGCATACTAGGCAAGGATCGAGCGATCAGCGCAGATTCGGGCCCTGCCCTGGGTTGCAGCAGCCTGCAGGAGATTCGTAAACTAGAAAGCAGTGCCATGCAGGACGTCGAGAAACGTATCGAACATCTAACGAGGCTGGAGGCGGAGGAGGTAAAGTTGGAGGAGGGGAAAGAGGAGCAGCTGCAAAGGGAGGAGGAGGAGGAGATAATGACTGACTCAGAGGTAAAAAAGATTGGGAAGGAGAAAGAGGAGGAGCAGCTGCCAAAGAAGGAGGAGGAGGAGGAGGAGGAGGAGGAGGAGGAGGATAAGGAGGAGAAGTTGAAGAAGATGGAGGTCGTGAGTAAGAAAGCAATGCAAAAGAAGGACACACTGGAGGAGAAGGCTGCGGACCTTGTCATGTCGAGTGAAGAAGCGCTGGACGTTGCGAGAGCGATGCCGGAGGAAGAGCTGAAGGAGCTGGCGCGGGATCGAGCGGAAAGGCTGAGGGGTAAAGCTCGAGAGATGGAAAGGCTAGCGAAACAAGAGGCTGAGAAGATAAAGGACGCTGCCAAACTTCGACAGGAACTGCTTCATGAGAAGAAATCGTAAAACGTTTTTCTTCAACAAAACGAAGGGCACTGAGGCAGAAGAAGGTTCAAGAAGCAGAAGAAGCAGCAGTAGAAGAAGAAGAGAGCCATGAGAAGAAGGAGAAGCAGAAGAAGGAGACGACAAAGAAGAAGAAGAAGATGAACAGGATTAAGAACAAAAAGAAGTGAACAAGAAGTGGACAAGAAGAGGAGAGGAAGGGGAGAAGAAGTGGACAAGAAGAGGAGAAGAAAAGCAGCAGAAGCAGTAGCATTAGAAGAAGAAAGAGAAGAAGCAGAAGGTGAAGCAGACGACGAAGAAGAAGAAGATGAGCAGGAGGATTAAGAACAAGAGGAAGGCGAGGAGAAGCGGCGGCGATGAAAGGGAGAGGAAGTGAGAAGAAGTGGAAAAGAAAAGGAGCAGCCGCAGAAGAGGCAGGGGCAGTAGTTGAAGAACGGAGCTACAAGAAGAAGGAAAGCAGAAGAAGACGCAGACGACGACGAAGAAGAAGAAGAAGACCAGCAGGATTAAAATAAAGAGGAAGTGGAGAAGTGGAGAAGAACTGGAGAGGAAATGGAGTAGATTATGAAAAAATCGAGGTTGTTATAACCATTCCGGCATAAACGTAGTAGTAGTAGCCGGCATAAAAGTAGTAGTAGTAGTAGTAGTAGTAGTAGTAGTAGCAGTAGTAGTAGTGGTAGTCGTCGTCGTCTACTAGTAGTAGTAGTAGTAGTAGTAGTAGTAGTAGTAGCAGTAGTAGTAGTAGTGGTAGTCGTCGTCGTCGTAGTAGTAGTAGTAGTAGTAGTAGTAGGAGGAGGAGGAGGAGGAGGAGGAGGAAGAGGAGGAGGAGGAGGGGGAAGAGATTGACTCGGAATCTCCAGAGAGAGATGACGGAGGACATATGAACAGCATGATCTGGTTGAGGGCGGGGTGTAATGCAGATGCAAGAAATACATTCGCGATTATAAATGTCGAAAGAGTGGGGTCAACGGTCAACGGTCAACGGTCAACAGCAGAACTGGGAAAATTAGGGAAAACACTTGGAAAAGGAGTGGGAGGAGGAGAATGAAGTAGAAACGGTGTGCAAAGCTAGAGGCAGATGCCGTCAAACTTTGCATCAGTGCGGCGAAGAGAAGAAGATCCGCTTCGGAAATCGTATTGATTTACTAAGGACATCGGATTCCACGTTTCATGAAGATAATGGCCAAGTTGGCGGCATGTTATTGGGCAGAAGAGAGAGAGAGAGAGAGAGAAGGGGAAGAGGAAGAGAGGCACACAGAAATGACGGATTGTCGCATGCAAACGTCGTAGTATCTCTCTTGGCATTGGCCTTGGCCGTCACACGAGAACTTCGAAAAGAAGCCAAGTGTATCGTGGCTATCGCGCTTCTGGACGCAGGTATTGTGTATTCTAAAGGCGAACAGAGGTGGGAGTTCCCGGAGTTGTATGCCCTGTTTATCTGTTGGGGGAGGGGGGGTTGGTGGGTGGGGGGTTGGGTTGACGGGTGGGCCAGGAGAAGAGAGTAATCGGTTGTGCCGTGTACTAAGGGGAGGAGGTCGAAGGGGAGAATTCTCAGAACAGGAAGAAGAGGAGGAGGAGGAGGAGGAAGTCGAGGAGGTGATGGTGGGGACGGGAGTGACGGATACGCTGGTTTTACGCGAGGGCCCGAAGGGTGGACGGACGTTTCCGGACCCCTAATATTCTAGTACTACGGTAGGTGAAGGGACGCTTCACCAAGTGGCAATCCTCTCTATGCGTCTCTTATCCGAAGCAGAGACGAGTCGGTTACTTACATGTTTGTTCTTAAAGATTAAAGATAGCTTACATCTTTTCTTCTAGAAATAGCATACGTGTTTTTGTTTCTCAAATAGCTGCAAATAGCTGCAATCGGGAAACTATTGGTGAACGGAACACTCCCCCACTTGTTAAAAGACTATTGTGTTTCGGCGAATATGTCGATATGGACTGTGTGTGGACTATTTAAATACAGTCCCTGAAACTTTGGACCTTTGGGCCGCGTGTAAGTGCGACTCTGACTCTGGGTGTGGAGTAGAAATATAGCTGCCACCCCTGGGCCACCCCATATCTATGATAGTAAGAGCAGAGTCAGTGGTGACCGACAAGACGCTCAAAGACAGAGCCACGATGAGCGCAGCAATCATATGTGAAAATAGTCTTGAAACTTCAAACCTTGAAACAGATAGATTAAAAAAAAAAAAAAAAAAAAAAAAAACACAAAGATCGTCAAAGCTCATGCTCCTTAGCCTTGGTTATGGTACCTCAGTTCTCCCCCGTAGGATATGAATGATCGGAGGCCAGAGGTAGCTGCCAGCTGGCATCCCCGACTACGATCTTCGCCCGAACATAACGCACCCATAAAATGAATGTATATAAGTTGTATTCCGGCCAGATACAGCCAAAATGAGGGTGCGTTGTGTTCGGGGGAAGACGGGTAGTTTCGGTCGTCCCCCGTAGGATAATATGAATGGGGTTATCTGTTGGTGGAAGGTACACTCCCTCTTGTTTAACTTAAAACAAAAGAATCAGAAAACAGAATAGAATACCCTTTGTTAAAATACTGCCCCCCTTAAACCACCACTCCCCACTACCTACAGCACGACTGGCACCGAAAAGGCTCCACGAAGTCTGGAGGCCTTTAACGCACCAATGCCGCCGATGGATTTTATCGACGGCGGGCGCAGCCTCTGACACTTCAGGTAGTAGGCTACTACTTGAAATTCGAAGGCCTGCAGGTAGTGTACAAAAAAAAAAAAGATTATGTATCGACCTTCAGTATATGGCCTGTGTGTGGACTATTGACTATAGACTCTCTAATTTTCGACCGCGTGTAAGTGGTACCTGCAGTGTGAGGATTAGCCAACGGTGTGTACTATGTCGATTTGTACTTGGTGAGTTCGGAATTCAGTTCGGCGAAAGGGTCCACCAGAAGAGTACATCATGGAGGGATAATATATGTTGTAAGTGGTACCTGCAGTGTGAGGATTAGCCAACGGTGTGTACTATGTCGATTTGTACTTGGTGAGTTCGGGACTTCAGTTCGGCGAAAGGGTCCACCAGAACAGTACATCATGGAGGGATGATATATGTTGACGGTTCAAAGAAAAGAAGGGTTAGAGAGGTAGAGCAACATGATGACACTGTCAGGTCCTCGATATATTAAATTTTGTCTTATTTTAGGATTTAATATATGGTAATGATACATTTCGTATCTAGTAATAATGACGACAGGTCCTTGAAACACGTGTCCTTATCCAGGACGGGTAATAATCATAACTTGCTTATGCCGCACGCTGTACGGATTAGAGGGAAAGTTACGGAAAAAAAAAGAAAAAAAAAAAAAGAAAAAAAAAAAAAAAAGAAAGCACGCTGTACAAGGAACGGAGGATCTGCAGATCTCGGTCGCGTACTACAACAACGTGCCTAGTAACTAGGCTAGCAGTCGGGATACCAACTCATCCATCAACGAGAACATCAACGTACCTATTAACAGGTACCCTCTAGATATAGGAGCAATACCCTCTAGATATATAGGGGTATTGATCCTCCTATATCTAGAGGTGTAGGTAAACTATTCCTAAGGCTTTTTTTTCTTTAAATTTCTGTTTTTAACTCCAAAGGTTATTTAGGTAGTGCAAGGCGGAAAAAGAATTTGAGAGAAGAAACGTCTAGTTAAAAAAAAAAAAAAAAAAGGAGTGGCTAAACTTATTTTCGATTGACGAAGTCAATCTTTCCAGTCAAGGATTATGGGCCTGGCCATACCGGTCACGACACGAAAAGTATATACGAGTGTATCTTTCCACTGAAGCTGGCAAGATGATTCCGGTACGAAGAGAAGGAACCGATGTATCGGGCCACTTACTGAGGAAAGATACATACACTGTCAGTCGTATGTTTTTCGTTTTGCCAGTGGTGTTGCGACGGCGTTGTGTATCTAGAGCATTGTACTATTCAGATGTTCCGGCTTCAACTCAGACTCTGTAATCGCGTTCTATAATTAGATGCTGCTGTAATCGCGTTCTATAATTAGATGCTGACGTGTCGCGAGGTGGAGGGATTATGATGTCGTGCAGATGGTTCAGGCTTCACTCTGTGAGCGTGTTTGAAAAAAAAAAAAAAAAAAAAGGAAGAAGAAGAAGAAGGGTAAATTGCAGAAAATACAGGTTTGGACAAGTATCGTAGCAAGTATACGGGTACGCCCGGTGGTATTTCTGCAATTTGCCCTCCTTTTTTTTTTCGTTTCTTTTTTTGTACTTACACGATTACTGTAACAGGGTTGGCATTGGCAGTGAAGATTATTTGAAAGAATTTGAAAGACGATGAAAATTTTGAGAGAAGAATGCAACGTAGTTTTAAATCATTATAATAATTATAATAATAATAATAATACGCATAATATTCATAAAATTCATATATATCGTCAAACAGAGCTGCCCGGTAAACCGTAGGCAGAGAGGGAGAAGACTCAGAAGACGACAACAAACGAGGGGCTGTGACAACCTGAATAATAATAATAATAATAATAATAATAATAATAATAATAATAATAATAATAATAATCATATATATTCATATATATCGTCAAACAGAGCTGCCCGGTAAACCGTAGGCAGAGAGGGAGAAGACTCAGAAGAGGACAACAAACGAGGGGCTGTGACATACTCTATCCTCGGAGTTTAACCAACTCCATAACGGCAAGAAAGTTGCAGAGATACCCTTTCAGGCCTTAGCAAAGTTTCGACGCAGATTTAGGGGGTGGTACCTTCTTCCGTGACAAAGACCCCGTCCGTCCGCTTGGCCTGAGGCAAGCACTCCTAGAGGCATAGGACTGACGAATCCTCTGTTGCAAAAGGAGGTACTGCAAACAATAGCGATCTGAGATATTACAGTATCATTGGACTGATGAGCGAGGCCCCGGGTAATGCAGATTATGCTGCTCATCCGATTGCATCTGGATTGGAACTTGGGTCTGATTCATATTTCAACAATTCATGGGTGTACCAACTGAGCTTTTTCTGTAAGTAGATGGCAAGATGCTGACGTGTCGCGCGCTGGAGGGAGTACCCGATGTCTGCGAAAGATCGTCATGGTGATGATGCAGTGATCGAACGAACACACGATTTGGGTAAAGTTTAATTAATGAATGGAAAGGTTTAATTAATGAATCGACGTCCGTGGTAGGAGACATTCATTATCATCGATTAATGACGGACGTATAATTTAATGGAATAGAGACTACCGTCTTCCCTCTCCCCAAATACCACGCACGCTCATTATGGATGTACCTGACCGGAAACATAGCTGGCATACAATCATTATTACAGTGCGCACGATCCGGATAAGATACTAGGTAATGAGCGGAAATGGTGGACGTCGGTGGTGGGAGACATTTATCATCATTGAGTAATCACGAGTACGTTGTTTGTTGGAATAGAGACTATTGTCCCCGAACTCAACGCACCCCCTCATTATGGCTGTACCTGACTGGAAACATACCTTGCATACGTACATTCATTATCAGGGTCCGTTGTGTTCGAGGGAAGACGGGAGTTGGAATCCGACGATTGCGATTGGGATAGAGAAAAGAAACTGGTTCATTGGGATAGAGATCAGGTAGGAGCAACCAACTGACCCACCATCTTCACCCGAATATAACGCCTGGTCATTGTAGCTGTATTTGGCCTCCTTTCGGTCCAGATACAGCGATAATGACCGGGCGTTCTATTCGGGTGGAGTCGGTAGCTCAGTTGGTACACCCCCGAATTGAACACTGTTGAAATGCAGACCTGAGTTCGAACTCCACTGGAGTAAAATTACCAACTGATGTAACTTCCGAATTACTGAGGTAAACTTCGAATTGCAATTCGGATTTTACCTCTAAGTAGGGCCGGTCAGTTCGATGATGATATCTCAAGGCCGTCGCCCTTAAATAAATTAAAAAAAAGAAAAGATATAATACAGAAGAAAAAGAGATGAGGAGGGGCCCGGAGGATTGGGATCGAGATAGGCAAGAATCGGATGATTGCGATGAGAGACCAAGAGGGGAGCGGAGGATTGGGATGGGGATGAGGTTAGAACAAGATGACTGGGATAGAGATCAGGTAGGGCCGGAGGATTGGGATCGGGGTGATCAAAGAACATAATGATTGATTGCATCGTCACTATGGTTAGCTATGGCGATGATGATTGATTGAGCACGCACTTCCACGGCCCACAAATCTCTCCTCCACGCACCCCACCCTTCACAACCTCTCCACCTGGCGTCGATATATCCCGTGCGTGCTCAATTGTTTTTTCAGCGGTTGACCGGTGGAGAGACAGGTTGTGATGGTTGTGGTGCGTGGAGGAGAGAATTGTGCTAAAAAAAAAAAAAAAACCAGCGGAGAGAACTATTTGGTGCAGCAAGAGGTGGCAAGGGTTTGATAGACCTAAAGAGCCGCTGACTCGGCAGCCAGCACCGGAGAAGGGGGGAGGCTCCTCACTTGCAGAGTGCACGTCAGCGGAATCTACATTCGGAGTTGATGGACACATTATTGGGATGCTGCCGCAGGCTCTGATGCGCGGATGTCTGCCTGACTTGCATATCAGATCGTGCCGCACATGCTGTTTCCAGTCCAAGTGCTGACTGGCAAGGTTCTCCAATCAACATAATTGCGACGGGGTGAGTTCGTTCGAATGATCTGTCCCTCTCATATCAGTCTGTCAGTCTGACATCAGTCTGTCCGTCTGTTAGTCAGTTAGTCCGTCCGTCAGTCCGTCAAAGGGAAGGATCGACTCGGAATTGGTCAGTCTGCTGTGTAGTGTGTTGAAATCAGACCCTTTGACCGCTGTATCTTGACAGTGCTGTTGCAGACTGCATTTCGCACGTCCTGTTTGTCTATTTCAGTGTGCTGTCGCAGGCTGTGTTGTCAGCCCTGTCCACATCAGTCCGCCGTTTGGGTCTGTCTGTCGCTGTCAAATGGTCCAGTTTGTCAGTCTGTCGTGGCAGTGGGTCAAAGGGAGCACTTCACAGTCAAGCAGTCTGTTTCCGTGCGTGCACCCAGCAGCCTGCAAACGCTGCACATCTGCGTAGTCTGAGTTTGTTTCTCAGAGTAAATTTCTCGTGCTGATTTTGATCTTGCAGATTGCTCTCTTCTACTAATCACAGCGGTTCAACCAAGTAGACCCTGGAATGGATCTGATCTAAAAAGAAATGATGGTTGCTGATTTCTGATACATTTTGGGTACGGGGAAAAGGGATGCAGAGAAGTTGGAGGACATATCTGCAACTTGCGTGTATCTCTTACCGCCTAGTTGCCTGCAGACACTACCGTCTTCCCCCGAACACAACGCACCCTTATTTTGGCCGTATCTGGCCGGAAATATAGCTTTTATACATTCATTTTTAGGGTGGTTATGTTCGGGGGAAGAGGGTAGTACTACCCAGCCTGTATACTCTCCGATCCTTTGTGCGTTTTGCAAACAAACAGCACAATGATTCTGATTAGTCTGTGTTCTGAGTGTGAATGCTAATCCGACTTCGAGGGGGCGGGGGGAGAGGGGGGGGGCGGATTTCCTTTTTTTTATTTTTCTGACAAAAAAAGAAATTGAGAGGAACAACATGGTGGAGGGTGCGGACACGAGTGACGTTAGGGCGCCAAAGCCGCCTGTGAAAATGCCACTCGAGCTGGAACTGGAAGAGGTGGAAAAGACTGCTGAAGCAGCCAGAAGAAAAGTGCAAGACGTCAGAAGGAAGAAAGAAGAAGCAGACATGAAAGCTATCAGAGTTATAACACTTGTCTGAGTATTTCGCAAAAGTTGAAGTGAGTGCCAGATTCACTGAGACTAACCGAAAGATGGCATAGTGGATCAGATTCAATTTGGCGTTCTCTCATGTCAAGGACCTTTTCACATCCTCGGATGAAAGAATAACCAAAGTGGAGAAGAGGCTGTCCTTAATAAAGCGGAAGCCGAACTCCCTCGCTGATACCATGGATCGTCTTTTTGCTGCTTTCTTCCAATAATTCCTGACACCTCTACAGTCCGTCCCAATCCGTCCCAATACGTGGATCGTCTGTTTGCTGCATCTAAATCTGCTGCAACAACACAAGTCAGCACTCACAAGAGCAAGACGCCTTCTCCTCTAAAGTTGAAGGCACCCGAACTCAGGGTTGGATCCTCTCCTCAGTTGGATCATAGCCTGCAAGACAGGTTTCTGCAGGCCCAGTCTAACAGGAACAGAGATACCTTCATAGGGGATGCCAAAGTGGATGTGTCCTTCATAGGGGATGCCAAAGTGAACTCAGGGTTGGATCCTCTGCTCAGTTGGATCCTCTGCTCAGCTGGATCCTATGGCCCAGCCTGACAAATTCAAAGGGGATGCTAAAGTGGATGTGTCCTTGATAGCCTAAATGTGATCATACCTCAAGGGGTTCACCTGTCCTGAGGTGAACAAAGTGAAGTCCACTGTGGCTCTGCTTGAAGGGTCTGGACTCAAATGGGTTACTTCTGCGAGCAAGAAGGCCCGGAAACGACTGGATGATTGGGGTGCTGCTCCAGGAGTAGATGGGGTCTTCCAAGACCTGAAGGAAAGGTTTACAGACAAAGAAAGAGTCCGCAAAGCTGCAGATGAACTAATGGAACTTGGCCAATCCAAATGGAGAGAATCCCTGGCCAAGCTTTACGTAGAGTGGGAACATCTTACCTCCACACCAGGCCTGGCTATGTCTGAAGAAGACAAGCTAACATGATTTGTGCGTGCATCTCCTGAGAAGTACGCAACGACCCTGTGCACTGCAGGTCACAAGGATTGCAGGGCCTTTGGCAGAGCAGCCTTGGACATGAAGGTGACACACTCCATGTCCAATCCACTTCCCTGAAGGGAAAGAACACCTCTTCCCAAAGCTGGAGGAAGGGAAGGGGGGGGGGGGGTGTACACCATGGGGCTAGCCTAGATGCAGTAGCATCAGGAGAGCAAGCTGCCCTCATTGTGGGTCAGGCACTGATGAAACTTGGCAAGGGTTCCGTAACTTCCGTTCAGTTCTAACCGCAGAGGTCATCTGGTCCTAAGGGGGTTGTCAAATGCCCCGGCGGACCTCACAGACCCAACTTACCAAAATTGGCCAAGTGCCTAGCTAACCCAACAAAAAAAAAAAAAAAAAAAAAAAACCCTGAGTACGGATCGGGGCCGCCCGGTCGACCAGCGCCTGCCCTTGGGAGGTCCCGGGCGGGCGGCCCGGTTGGGGGCCGGGCACCCCCAGCACACCTTGTCGGGGGGGGGGGGGTTCAGACCCCGAATCGCCTTCAGCTGGGGTCCCGAGGGCTGACTGGGTCCGACCAGGCCTGAAAAAAGGCGAGTCGGGCCCGTGAGGCCAGCTTTTTTTTGTTGAAATTGTGATGGCCCTCCGCCCGTCGATCATCCATGATCGACGGCCAGAGGGCCGTTTGATGTTTGGAGGGAAAACGACGACCCGTTTGAACAGCCGACTGGCTGCCGCGGCCTGCATCGGCTGTCCAAATGGGGCCTTGGTCTTCCCCCGCCGGCGCAGTTCGTGGTTCAGCCGCCCGTCATCGTGGAGCCGCCCGTCGCCATCGCCTGGGAGCTTCACTCCCCCGTTGCCGTGGACCCGCCCGTCGCCCGTCGCCAGCGTCTTGGAGTCGCCAGCGCCGTGGAGCAGCCCGTCGCCGTGGAGCCGCCCGTCCCCCTCTCATCATCATCATCTTCTTCTTCTTCTTCTTCTTCTTCTTCTTCTTCTTCTTCTTCTTCCTCTCTCCTCCTCCTCCTCTTCCGACTATCTTCTTTTTCTTTTTTTTTTGTTCCATTCGTCATCGATAGGTCGCAAGATAAACGACAGGTAAGAAAAGAAAAAAAAAAAACTGATCCCTTCTTCTTCTTCTTCTTCTTCTCTCCTCCCCCGCCTCCCCCTCATCTTCTTCTCCTTCCTCTTCTCTCCTCCTCCTCTTCCGACTATCTTCTTTCTTTTTTTTTTGTTCCATTCGTCAGCGACAGGTCGCGAGAGAAACGACAGGGAAGAAGAAAAAAAAGAAAACTGCTCTACGGCTGACTATCTTCTTCTTCTTCTCTCCTCCCCCGCCTCCCCCTCATCTTCTTCTCCTTCCTCTTCTCTCCTCCTCCTCCTATTCCGCCCATCTTCTTCTTCTTCCTCTTCTTCTTCTTCTTCTTCTTCTTCTTCTTCTTCTTCTCTCCTCCTCCACTTCCGCCCATCTTCTTCTTCTTCTTCTTCTTCTTCTCTCCTCCTCCTCCTCTCCGACTATCTTTTTTTTTTGTGTGTGTTCCATTCGTCAGCGATAGGTCGCGAGATAAACGACAGGTAAGAAAAAAAGGACCCTACCGCCTTGTCGCCACCATTACTGCCTTGCCTCCCTCTTCTTCTTCTTCTACTTCTTCTTCTTCTTCTTCTCTCCTCCTCCGCCTCCCCCTCATCTTATTCTCCTTCCTCCTCTCTCCTCCTCCTCCTCTTCCACCCATCTTCTTCTTCTTCTTCTTCTTCTTCTTCTTCTTCTTCTTCGTCGTCTTCTTCTTCTTCTCTCCTCCTCCTCTTCCGACTATCTTTTTTTTTTTTTCGTTCCATTGGTCAGCGATAGGTTGCAGAGCCCCCAACCTAGTATATACTTGGTATCACACA
>BFEA01000159.1:1219484-1230805 GCA_003427395.1 Chara braunii | reverse complement strand
CAGTTTGTTACAGCCCCTCGTTTGTTGTCCTCTTCTCTCTCTCTGCCTACGGTTTACCGGGCAGTTCTGTTTGTGACGATATATATATATATATACCTCCTGATGAGTCGGTGAACTCCGACGAAACAGTTTGTCACAGCCCCTCGTTTGTTGTCCTCTTCTCCTTCTCCCTCTCTGCCTACGGTTTACCGGGCAGTTCTATTTGACGATATATATATATATATATATATATATATATATATTTCTGGGCTGTTTTTTGGCCCGCCCGGCTTGCCCGGGCCCCGCCCGGCCGGGCGGCTTCCGTACTCAGAAAAAAACAATGGACCCTGCTTCATGTCCTTGGAGGGATCTGAGAATCACAAGGCGAGTGTGGCAGAAGAGGAAGGATGCAGGGGTCTGCCTCAGATGTGAAGGACAACACTTTGTGCAGGAGTGTCTCGCTTGGGGCACCAGCAGTTCAAAAAATTAGCCAGACCAACAGAGTTTGCAGCCACTTCTACAGAGTTGAAATCACCGTCCTCTGAAGATGAATCAGCACGACGTGACGTGTGTCAGATTCTGACGAGGCTCCAGCAACATCAATGTTTTCATACATTGAGTCTTTTGCTGTTTTGCTGATGAGCCCCTTTCACAAAGAAAGCATGACCAGCTCTGCTCCCTCTTCCTTCAGTTGAAAGACAAAAGGAAGGTAAACTTTTAAGCCAGAATTGATCCTGATCAGGCCGCTCATCAACAGCCTGAGGATCATACTTAAAGCCCTGTTGAGTACGGAGCAAACAGGAAGACTTAGTTCATTTCTTTTAAGTTTAAAGATTAAACGGAGTTCGGAAACTCTATCTGGGTTTCAAAGTCTCATACTTAGTACACCCATTGGAGATTCACGTAGGGAACTCATTAGTCGGTCACAGTCATACGGGTGGTGAAAGGTGTTTCAGTCACGTTTGATGCAAATAGGGAAGTGAGACAGAGTTTGATTTTTTCATATCTTCCCTCACCTAGTACCCTAAGTACCCTTTGATATGGTCTTGAGTCTGAAGTGGCTTAAAGTCACCAACCCTTCAATTGACTGGGCTCATCACAGTGCTCAATTGGAGAATACTCAAGGTGAGCTAAGACCATGTGTTTTAGTTAGGCACAGCAGAGTTTGTCAAGAGGCATGAAAAATTTTAAGATCTTGAGAAGGCACGAGTTAACATGTTCAAGTCTCAGAGAAAAATGATTGAACAAGCTAACAAACATCGTCACGGTGTGCCTTCTTTCATACGGTCGAGGTATTGGGTTTGGCCCATTTGCGGCGTTTGGGTTAAAAAAATCTGAATTGATTGATCAAAATGATATTTATTATTTATAGAAAATTGTTGTCTATTTAGTTATTATGGCGCATGGCAGGTTCTAGATGTTGTGGGGGCTGATTCATTTGGACCATCGTATGCGTTAGTTGTTCCCCCTCACATTAGAACGCATCTTGTCTTTCATGCTTTGAAATTGTTGTCGTTTACATCTGCTGCTGCATTTCCTTATAGGTCAGCACAGTTCGGACCTCTTATCCCTGGAAAGGCATATGAAGTCGAAAGCATTGAAGATCAGTGGGGCACAGGTGCCAACTGTGAATACCTTGTGAAGTTCTTGTTCCAACCTCACATAGAGGACCGCTGGTTCACAAGGAAGGAACTTCTTAAGTCTGCAAATTCAGTCGTGCGGTTCTCCGAGGCCAAGAAGAAAGGGCAATTGCTCAGAAGGTCTCCTCGTGAACACTCCTAGCTCGGGGCCCTCTCTCCCCGGGAGGATACTCCAAGTTCACACACTCCTCGAAAAAAAAAGAAGAAAAAGATTCAATCATTTTATAGACTGAATCTTCGTGAGATTCAAGCCATCCATAGATTGAATTGTAGTGGAAACCATCGAATCTCACAACCATTCAATCTCTAGAATCGATTCAATCTCTCTCTCTCTCTCTCTCTCTCTCTCTCTCTCTCTCTCTCTCTCTCTCTCTCTCTCTCTCTCTCTCTCTCTCTCTCTCTTGTGCACGTATCTTTTCGAATGATGCCACCTTTTGGCACCGAATGTATCGCCGAAGATGGCCAGATACATTTGAAAAGGGCCACACACACACACACACACATAGTGGCGCGAACGAGCAGGGAGGGGTGGGGTATTCACCCCTGCAGAGGGAAGTTTTTTTCGTTTTTTTTCCTTTCATTTTCTCTGTTTGTTTTCTCCTACAGGCTACAGGGATGGGGTGGTGCCCGCGCCCCTTCCCCACCTGCCACAACCCCTCTGTGCCGACCCCCTCTCCCCCCGACGCGTTTGCTCCCAGCCACAAACGCGTCAAACGCGTTTAGCCGCGTTCAGTGCACGCGCGCGTTCAATGTGTTGAAGAACTGAACGCGGGGAACCCACGTTCATTGAATGTGCGGCTACACAGGTTGCAAATACAGGTAAAGTGACCACTGCAGGTGTTCTGTCCCTGTCACACAACTTCGTGTCGCATTGAATGTATACAACATAATTGTCCAGCCAAATACAGACATACCAGAAATTTATTACCTTTTCACACTACACAACACGATGAGGGGAAACACATGCACTGGACGCCAGGAGGGGAATGTTGTAAAATATTCTGACATTGTGGAGGTAATATACTAATATTCCGATAGTGGAGGGTAATGTTGCAAGATACTTCTCTGGTGAAGGGTGGTGCCGTAGAATATCGGGACGAAGGGTAGTGTTCAAAAATAAATATTCTGATGTTGGAACTTGGAGGGCATATTGCAGTGAACTATTCAGATGCTGGAGGGTCATTTCTGTAAAAACATTCCCAGACTGATGTTGTTGGGCACAATCCCAAAATCTTTTGTATAATTTTCTTTTTGAGGGACGCTGGACCCGTTTTCCAGCTGGTGACGCTCCCCACCAACAGATGGAGCATCCCTCTAGGTGCTACTGGTGACTGTTGAATCAGCAGCACTAGCACTGGCGGGGTTGTGTTTTAAAAAAAAAAAAAAAAAAAAAAAAAAAAAAAAAAAAGGGCACAATGCTGTAAACCTATTCTGATGGTGAAGGGTCATGTTGTAAAACATTCTGATGGCGAAGGGTAATATTGTAAAACGTTCTGATGGTGGAGGATAGTGTTTGAAACATTCGGACGGCCAAGGGTTCAATGGCCCGGCTTCAAAATCCAGCTTTGAAAAAGTGCACCTGGTCCTGAATTCGGACTCAGGGTTGTCCAGTGTGAAAAATAGCTCTCGTTTCTTAGCAAAGTGAATGGCCCTTAGTGCAGCAGAAGATATGGTCTAGTGAATCTAGTTCGTATCTCAGTCAAAAAGCTTTGCCTTGCAGTCCCCTCCTTACTAGTCTTCCCCGGAACATAATGCAGCCTAAAAATGAATGTATACAAGCTGTATTCCCGGCCAGATATGCCCAAAATAAGGGTACGTTGTGTTCGGGGGAAGACGGTAGTCAAAGGATGAGGACGTCCCAGCATAATGATTGCAAAAGCCCAAGCGTCATGATAGCTTTGGACCAAATTGAAAGCCGAGTTCGGGGGGTCAAAAGGGGGACCTACAGTCTTTGATGAGTCTCTAGGGGTCCCAAGCGTCATGATAGCTTTGGACCAAATTGAAGACCGAGTTCTGGGGGTCAAAAGGGGGACCTACAGTCTTTGATGACTCTCTAGGGGTCCCAAGCGTCATGATAGCTTTGGACCAAATTGAAGGCCGAGTTCTGGGGGTCAAAAGGGGGACCTACAGTCTTTGATGAGTCTCTAGGGGTCGTTTGGTTGACCCGTCGGAGGGCTCCTGAAGTCCATAGTAGGCCCTAGGAAGTCCAACAGTCACGCCCAACCCAGGATTTTTTTCTTTATTTATTGAATTTTATTTATTTTAACCCCAAAGGGTCAAAGATTGTCGAGCGGTAGCACAGTCACAAATCACAGACAAATTGAGACAATCCAAAGGCCCAGTGTGGGGTTCCACAAGTTTTCAACTTTTCAAGGCCAAAAAAAAAAACAAAAAAAAAACTTTTCCAGGCCTGCAGACCTGTGCAGGGACAGGCATAGTGCACTCGTCAGTGGCCACACCAAAATCTTGGCCGTTCAGATATTAGAGATACTAAAACCTCAGCCGTTCCAAGAGGTAAGGTAGGTAACCTGAGGTCCCTCCAGGCATTGCATGCCGTGAGTGGAACTGCTGACATTTTTCTTTTTTCTTTAATAGCTGAACTAGATGTCTTGGCGGGAGTGGGGTGCAGAGTTTGCGCCCGGCTTGGGACTTTGGGGGGGTTCTCGTCCAGCTTCGCCCGTAATCTCTTCAACGAACACATAGTTCCCTCTACATGGTACTGCACATATATCTGACCTTCGGGCACATACGTCTCGCTATACAGTTAGACAGAGCACACGTAGCCTTCGGGCAGATACAAACTGGCTTGTGAATATATACACATACCCTATGGGCTCGTACAAAACATAGATAGCCTCTGGGCACACATATACACACAACTATGATACCGGGCTGGGGGGTCTATCAGGTACATGACGGGGTCTACCCACACATGGCTTAGCTCTAGGGTAGGGTAGGGACACAAGTCGCTCCGGCTAATCTGAGTTCCGCCTAGCCTTGGGTAAGGTAGGGTGAGGACGGTAGGATGCGTCCGTGGGCGCCGGCTTGCCTTGCTTAGGTTCTCCTGCTGGGTAGACTCTGTGAATTGGGTCTGTAGAAGATTGCATGAGCCTGGCGTCCGAAGTTCCCGCATGGAAAGGTTCGTCCGCTTCCGCTTCCTCTTCCACTACGGCTGGTGCTTGTCACTGCTGTGTGGTCCACGTTGCCCTCGATACTGGTAGGGTGATGGTCCTGAGTGCTGGGCACACTGAGGTAGAATAGTAGGGACGGGGGGTGCACTGGGAGTATTAACGTGGGGGTGGGTAGGGTAGGTGGCCTATCCTGTCAGGACAATCATTGGCTGCCGCTGCCAGCAATCACCGAGGGTCTGGTCCTTGGCCTCTACAACACCCTGGGCCCCTGCATATATTTTAAGCTCTAGTTTAATTCTGAGATTTTTGTTGTGGTGGTTCAATGCTAAAGTCTAGACCCCTACCGTCTTCACCCAAAAATAACGTCCGGGCATTATATTATAGCTCACCCTTAAAACAAATTAAAGAAACAGATTTTTGATGTTACTCACTTTACTTCCGAATAAAACATCCATTCCAATACAACACCCTGGCGTTATATTCGAATAGAACGCCCAGGCGTTCTATTTGAACGTGCCATGGGGAGAGTGCCTTGTAGAGGGAAGTAGACATGGGGTTAAAAGGGAGGGGAAGGGGGGCATACATGGGTTTAGGAAGGGGTTGACTTCCAAGGCATATGTTTTGGTTTGATTTTTTGTTTCCTATTTTGGTTTCCAAATTTGTCAGGAATTCTGAAGTGGCTCTCAGCCAAAAGTTGGTTGCATTGCACTTCTACACAAGATTTCTTTTTTTTTTACAGAAATTTTAATTTTTTTTTTGGGAAAATTTGCAAAACGCCCCTGAAATTTCCGTTAATTGGCGATATGCCCTCAGACGGCCTATTTTTTCTGAATTGCCCCTCTGACAACAACTCAAGTTTCCAGAAAACCCCCGGCGTCACTTGGGCCTCGAATATGTTCAATATGCCCCTACCGGTACCGCTGCCAACTTTTCAATATGCCCCTACCTGTTGGCCGTTGAGGACCTGCACTAGAATTTGCTATATGCCCCTACCGGTACCATGCATCTTTCCAGTATGCCCCCACGGCCGTTGTTGGCAGTCGCGGCCGTTCCCCTGGCCCTGGGATGGGAGCTACCCGGGTATATCAGAAATTTGCCCACGTTGGCATCGTTTTGCATGGGCTTGCGCCTATCTTATGCCCCTCTCTCTCTCTCTCTCTCTCTCTCTCTCTCTCTCTCTCTCTCTCTCTCTCACACACACACACACACACACACACACACACATGCACACACACACNCACACACACACACACACACACACACACACACACATTCCATCGATAGGATGAGCAAAAACGAAATGAATCTTTAGCTGAAACGTGGAAATATACACTGCCACTTTTTTGTTTGCTCATTCTATCGATCCAAGTAGCGGCTCATGCGGGGTTGGTGACTTAGCTGTTGGCCAAGGTTGGAGACTTATCGTCTCTCTCTCTCTCTAGTACCTTGGCTTGATCTGGATAGATTGTACTAATCTGAGGTTAACTTATATTAAAGAAAACCGAAAAAAAAGGGACTCGAATACAATTACAGCAGTCATGCTTAATTCAACAAGGGCGTGGTGTAAGATCTTGCGGAGCTCTATGTATACATGTATACATACACTGTGTGACGATATATATGGGTATGTGTCAGGTAAACGAAAGCCAGTGTTCCGATATGGAGACGAGAGCGCCTAGGGGTGAGAGATCAACGAAGAGCGACATTGCCACAACGATGCCGGCTACAGCCGCAGTGATGCTATCGTTGATATCCAGTCATCGCGAGCTCCTTCCCTTTCTTCGTGTTTCTCCGTCCTCACCCTCTTTTCTCTCTTCTTCGTGCTCCTCCCCTCCCTCTCCCTTAGCTCCCTATTCTCTCCTCTTCATATATCCTCTGATTCCCTCCTCGTCCTTCCCGTCTCGTCCTCGTCTCCCTCTGCCCTCTAACTCTTCTCTCCTCCTTCCTCTCCTTCTTCCCTTCTTCCCTTCTGTTTTTTTGGCGGCGGAGCGTTCAAATTCGAAATCTTTGTGCCTCCCTGTCCAATGGCATCTCGCAAAGATGCAGGCCCCGCAGGAGGGCAAATCGGACAGGCACCACGGGAAATGGGACCCCAGGTCCGGTAGGTGCATTACGAAAAGATGGGCCCCTCACTGACAGGGGCCTGCACGAAAGTTCAGAGGCACCAGGGGCAAATCAGAAAACCTCGGCCGTTCGAGGGCAAATCACCAATTAACGGAAATTTCAGGGGCATTTTGCAAATTTTCCTTTCTTTTTTTCTTTTGGTTTCTTTTCTGGTTTTTTTTTTTTTTTTACAGAAATTTCAAAAAAAAAAAAATTCTTTTGGTTTCTTTTCTTTCTTTTTTTTTTTTTTTTTTTTTTAAAAAAGAAAGGGGGGGGGGGGGGGGGGGGGGCTTTTTTTGTTGTGTTTTTTTTTTTTTTTTTTTTTTTTTTTTTTTTTTTTTTTTTTTTTTTTTTTTTTAAGGGAATGCCGTGTGATCCAGGCACTCCGGCCTGGTTCACACAGCGGCCGCTTTTGAATTATACAAGCCGGAAAACAGGTCCGGCATCCCTTACATCATAAAAGAGTTCCCAAGAACTGAACTGTATCCCCCACACCGAAGTTGCCACTAATTTACCGGATATAACGCCTAGGCGTTATAAACGAATATAACGCCCACCGTGTGCGGTGGGGGTTATATGACTTCTACGCACCATGTTATAATAGTTATAATAGCGAAGATCATTATGGTTGGAGAATGTTATAATAGCGAAGATCATTACGGTTGGAGAAAGATACTTAGGGCCTCGTTAGACACTCCTTGTGGACCCGAAATCCACAAGGAAGTGCTCGTTCCACCTGTCCTCGGGGACTATTCGCGAAAAAAAATGTGAAAACACCACAAGGAAATTTCCTTGTGGTGTCCTTGTGGCTACAGCCAATTTTTCCTAATCCCCAAGGGACCTCCCGAGGTCCCTCGGAGCACAAGGAAGCGCGAAATTCGGAGCAGCTAAGGCATGCATCGACGCACAGTTTCGGTTTGAGGGTGGTCCAGACGTGGTCCACCGAACGGGGGCACGGACATCCCTGCCCTCCACCGTCTGGGCGGCACCCCAACGGCTCCAAACGGTCACCGTCCACGTGAGCCTCCATCCGTCAAATCGGGCGTCGGCGGTCGGTGTCATGCGGTCTGCTGCGCTGGGCGATTGTCGACAACGGTCGGAAAGTTGAATGCCTGTCGGCGTCGGCGCTGCATTCGACGATGACAGTTTTATTTCGGAAGATCGTCGTTTTCGTCGCTTGTCGTCACGCCTTGCACGTCGGAGCACAGATCTTCCCTCGCTTTTTCTTCTATGGACGGAGTTCTTCGCTGGACGGTGGACCACTGACGTGGAGCTGCTGCCCTTTCCACGAACCCTTACACGGCGGACCTGCTGCACAGGCTGCCTCTGCTACTCCTCGTCGTCGTGCTGCTTCTCATCGTTGTCTTCTTCCACGTGTGTTTCATCGGCCTGCTCCCTGTCGCGGCCCGCAAAAGGAGATCTTCCAAGAACGGCGACATGATGGATTGACGACTGACCAACGGCAGACCGGCAGCTCCCTGTCCTGCTCCCTGTCATGCGCTTCATCCACCACCTCGGAGTCGCTCGAGGAATCACTCTGCAACCCAACGCGTAGCATAGCTGAACAACAGCCTCTGAGGTCGCAACGTAGTCGGGGCCATCCTCTGGAGCTTGCATCAATGTCCTCCGTCTACGCGCGCGCAACTGCTCCTTCAGTCGTCCCAGTGCCCTCTCCTGCTGACATCGAAATACAACGGTAGACACGGTCGCGGCCACGGTCTGCAGCTCAAGAGGCGTCAACACCGCAGGTCCACCCTCTCCGCCGCCCTCCATAGCCACGACCTGGACACGGACCCGTTGCTCCGCTGTCGTGTGTGTCGTCCCTCCACACCCAACGAAGAAGCTGAAGACGTCCGTCGAAAGCTGGCCCCTTTTCTCTGGATGCAGTCCCGCAGACGGAAATGTGTTTCAAGGCGCAGCAGACGTGTGCGAAGGTCGACGGCGATGGATGCACCGGACGATGCATGCGCACTCGCAACGGCCGGGGGACAGAAGTGACGCCGCCGATGAGCCCGTTTCAGCAGTACGCCGTCCTTGCGCCGCCAGCCGCACGTCGTCGTCGTTGTCGCAGTCGCCATTGGAAATTCGAATTTCAAACCTCGACGCCCCTTGGGTTAAATTTTTTTCCCGTCGCCCGCCTCATGCCGTTTCCCGCCACACGTTGCTGGACCACGCCGCCTCCACACGGACAAAAGATAGTGGACCAAGGACCACCGACCCCGCGGCCACTAATTTCCGTATGAAAACGGCCGCGGCACGCCACAAGGAAACATCCTTGGGGGCGGTCCCCAAGGATGAGTGGAACGACGCCGCAAATTTCCCTTAAGAGCCACAAGGAAATTTCCTCGTGGCTAACGAGGCCCTTATCATGATTTACTACAGTAACTAATGTTTACGGCCTTGCGACACTACTACTCCACACTGTCGACGGTTCCGCAGAGCGCATGACATTCTATAGTTGTGACACTGTCGAAAACCTGTGACTCTCAAACTACCAAGAGCATAAAAGGACAGCTGAAAAGCTTACCGTCGAAAACCTGTGACTCTCCAAAATTGCCTCATCGAGCCACTTACTCCTGAAAGCTGGACTCTCGAATTACCAGCATCAACCTGGGTGTTTGTGTAAAAAAAAAAGAAAAAAAGAGGGGTTTGCTTTTATCAGCTCCCCTAGCATCAACCCGGGTGTTCGTGTAAGGAAAAAAAAAAAAAAAAAAAAAGAGAGAGGGCAAAAGGACAGCTGCATATGCTCATGTTAGTCTGAGGGTAAAAGGACAGCTGCATACACTCATACTAGTCTGCCCAGACTTCAAGGCCCACTCTGCAAATGCAGGGGGTTACAGGGCTCGATGACAGGGGTTGGGGCGTTTATTGTAGACCTATGAGGAGCGACTCAAGAAGGAACGGGGGTTGCAAGGCGGGTACTCTACTCTACATTGTAGAGTTATCCTCGGTCATCATTTTTCTGACACATGGGTCGTTCGTCGTATCTGAAACTGACTGACAGCTGTCGGTCAGTCAGTGTCATAAACAACAAGGAAGGGGATTCTACAGCCGGGTGGAGTTCTCCTCGTTCGTGCATTCGGACAAAGACTGAGAACTATACAAAGTAGTTGTCAAGTAGAATTGGATAGCAAGTGGAGCGATGATGACACAAATCTGCAAATTGTACAGTATAGACTCGAGAGTAGTGGAGCGAGGCGCGTGGTGTATGATCAGAGAGAGGAGGGAGGTATGTAACCATACGGAGGTAGTAGGATTTCCTTGCAGAAGCAGTGCCACATAGTACAGACATGAAACGTACGTTGGTAATAGGATGTTGCTTGCATAACACCAGACATAATAAAAACCATGCAGGACAATCGGAGCCTGAAAAGAAACATCCTACTAGGCTACTACCAACATTAAAATGACCAAAAGGAAGGCACTCACATGAAAATCCCCAAAAAAGACAGACACTCACATAAAAATCGCCAAGGTCAACCGAAGCGCAATTTTATGGCAAAAAAAAATAAAAAAATCTCAAGTTTAGTACCAGCATGTAACTTGAATTTTCTCGGATAAAAAAGAAAAGAAGGAGATTTTTCGGAACGCCCCTGAAAGTTCGATTTATTTGCAATTTGCCCCTCCGACGGACCACTTACCATGATTTGCCCCCGGGGGCTCTAAGCTTTATTGCAGGCCCCCATCAGTGACGGGCAGCCTTGCGGGATGCCCTTACCGGACCGCCGGTCCCAATCCTCCTGGTGCCTGTCTGCTTTACCCTGCCGCAGGGGATGCATCTTTCTGAGATTCCGTTCTGCACCGAGGTGGCAGTTATTCGGATTCGCACAGGCTGCAGCGGTGGGGAGAGAGAGAGAAGGCGGCAGCGGGAGTGGGCTGCAGTGGGCGGGGCGGCAACAGGCGGGTGCCGGCTATCTCTCTCTCTCGCGCACACACACACACACGCACAGAGAGAGAGAGAGCGGCAGAAGGTCGCAACGGCCAGAAGCGGGCGGCCCACAGCGCGTCGTCGAGGGCAGGAGTGGGCGGGGGGCAGCGGGTGGGAGCAGAAGACAACAGCAGGGCGCCCTCTCTCTCTCTCTCACTCTCTCGCACGGGCATGCATGCACAGAGAGAGAGAGAGAGAGAGAGAGAGAGAGAGAGAGAGAGAGAGAGAGAGAGAGAGAGAGAGAGAGAGAGAGAGAGAGAGATGGCGGGAGCCGGTGGCAGCGGACCGCAGCAGGCAGTTGAGGGCAGGCAGCAGCGAGCAGGAGCGGACGACAACACCGGGGCGCCCTCTCTCTCTCGAGTGTGCGCAGAGAGAGAGAGAGAGAGAGAGAGAGAGAGAGAGAGAGAGAGAGAGAGAGAGAGAGAGAGAGAGAGAGAGAGAGACGGCGGGAGCCGGTGGAAGCGGACCGCAGTAGGCAGTCGACGGCAGGCAGCAGCGGGCAGGAGCGGACGACAACAGCGGGGCGCCCTCTCTCTCTCT